>CAJHQP010005174.1:0-48242 GCA_905132765.1 Moricandia arvensis | reverse complement strand
AGAAGTATTTTTCAGTTTGCTTGTTTAATTCGTTTTGTGGGGATGCTTAGCTGAAGGTCATGGATATGGTCTCTTTATTACCGGCAGGGGAGGGTTATATTATATATTGGTGGGCAGCCTTCGAAGACTTTTTTTGTGTTTTATCTATGCAGGTAATGAGGTTAATCGCGGGTGCTTAAGTGGAGACCCAGGGCAAGAGTTTATATCGGTTTTGTGCGTGGCGCCCTGGAGACTGTGTGGCCGATTGCAAACATGTTGTGTTTGTTGCGTTGTTGGTTTAATCCATGTTTGATGCATGATCATCTAGACGTTGTTGTGTGTTTGAACCACAGGGAATTTGAGTTAGACTCTCTCTTGGCGGTTGTATAGATTTTGTGCATGTGTGTGTGTGTGTTGTGCATGTTAGTCTAGGTGTGTGTTGCATGGAGGTTTAAATGGTGGAGGTCCCTAATTGCTGGTTTGAGTTTTTTTCACCTAGACTAGAGTGTGTGGCCAACTCGGGATTAGACTGGAGAAGCCAATTCTCCGATAGATTTGCGTGGACCTTGGGGTTGTTTGTGGAGAAAGCCACAAATTCTTCCAGTGGTGGATGTGACCTATCGTCTGCACGACTCGGTCAGCGTGAAGTGGGGTCGCACCCTTGACGACGCGCGATTCTATGTATGATGTCGGGCCCAAGATATTATTGGAGAAGCCGATTCTCAGAGTGATGTTTTTCCCAGAGCCGATGTGGACTTTGGTGTTTGTGGTGGGGAGTGTTCAGGGTGGGAGGGGTAAGGCTTATCTGTGTTTTGGTTCACCAAGATGTGTAAGACATCTGGAATTCGTGTTGTGGAGTTGTATCGAGTCGGAGGATTGAGTCTTGTCTGGAATTTGTCGCTGGTTGTTAGGTCGTTGGAGTTAGATGACCAATTGTGGAGTGAGTTTGCATGGCAGATTTTCTGTTCGTGTGTTTCTTTGGGCATTATAGATTTATTGTAACAGTACTGGTTTATTTGTTGTTCTAAGCATGGGTTGAAGGGGAGATTGTTTGTTTATTTTGGAGGGCATTAGTAGAATTTGTGTGTATAGTGGCAGCCAGCCTTCGGATATTATGCGTAGGTTGCATAATAAGAAATTTAGACTAAACAAAAATTTCTCTTTTTCTTTAACCATTTTGGTAAATGTAATTCATGGACTTGTGCTGGTGTGGAGAAGTGCCAAGATAATCTTACGGGTATGCATGCTGAAAGTGTTACATATAGATCAGGGCTCATCATGTCTTAGTTTCTCTATCCCATTGCAATGGTCCTACCTAATAAGGACATTGCACGCTTGTATAGTAATTAGCATTCCCAAAACTTACTGACCAATGCTACGTGTATCATTGTATGGACAGTGTACAATATTAGATCAACCATCATGCTTGTTTAATCTATTCCCATTGCCATGGTCTACCTAAAAAGGACATTTGCCAGCTTGCCACCACGCCGCTCAATACATCAACAAACTACTACCAATCGCTAAAATGGAATAGTCACATAATTCTTTAATTTTAAGATATAGCGCTTTATCATCTTATTGTCTTAGTCATATTGAATGAGGATTCTTAGTCTTGTCGCAGGCTCAAGTTTACTCTACGCATGTAGGCACTAGCAGATATTAGTGCAATATTCCAGCCATCTCATCTGGATATTAATTTCAGAGCAAAGAGACTCACACTGGTAGTTGTCTATGTCCTGAAGTTCAGGGTTCTAACTTATGCTAGCTCAGAAACACAAGCATGTAAACAGATTCACAACAGTATCTAGAAGCTGTAAATTGAATACAATTTGTTATCTTAAGAAATCTCTCTCTCTCTACCTGAAACATTGGAAGACCTTTATAAATCTAGGCCAGAACTCGTTCAATGGGTATTCTTGTAATTTGTCTTGACTTGGCTGATGTCGGTCATAACAACTCTATCGAGTAAGAACTGTCGATCCGATCATCAAGCATGCACCGTCGAATGATGGTCATGCTTGATCCTCGGACTCGTACTTAGCTGAACGTGAACAAGCTACTAGATAGATCTTCTCTGAATTTCTTCAAGCTCCATTATCTCCATAATGCTCGCAAAACATACTCCTTGAGATCAGGCAAAAAGACTCTAACCACTAGTCCGTACATACATACGAAGAGGACTCGCAAATAGGTCCAAATGACAGTCGTTTAAACTTGGTAAATAACAAGGGTATATTAGACTCTATCCTGAAACTCGTGCCGGAGGATCTTGGGCTAGGAAATTCGACTAATTTTGCGACTCAACCCGAATCTGTTGCAGCGGAAAACCCGATGCTTTGGCGGCCCTAGCATCAAGATCTGAGTCTAAGGGAGCTTAAACTTATGTATATGCTCCGTCGAATTCATGAGAACCAGCAATCAGAACACCTATCGTCCTTTAATAGTGCAATCAATCCTTTAGTATGACGATATCGAGCATTAACCTGATGAAAATGTTGAACGTTTCCAAAATAGCGGTCTGCGACCAAACTAATGTTTGGAAACAATCCGATCTACATCGCCGATCGGAACAATTTCCTACTGAAAAATGGGCAGCCCGGGATCAAAACTCAGGCAGCAGCGATATGTCTATGTGGACACGAGAGGTCTACAAATGGAGATTCTCTGGCACCACTCATGTACATGTATAGAAGGAGGAAAAAGCTCGAAAGGTCATGGGAAGAAGTCCACTCTGGGATCTTGGGGGAATCTTTCTTGGCGGAAGATCCCTCCCAATCTCGATAAACACCCAGCGGTCACTATGACCATCAATGGTTTCAGGACTGCGTAAAAAAATTCGGCCAAAAATGTGAGAAATGCCAGAGACATGCACAAACAATCCTCGCCCGCGCCGCGCGCATGTCGCTCTCTTCCATGTGGATCGTCACCCTATCCATTCTTGCCGATGGTCAATTGGACATCTTCAGGGTCCTTTTGTATATGGAAAAGAAATAAACGGTTTTTTCCTAGTCCTAAAAGACTTTTTTTCTCAAAACGGGTGGAAGTGGAATCTCTTAAGCAAGCATTAAAGATTGCTCAATGTCGAAAGCTTTTTCTGGAAAAAATATAAATCTGTAAGACTATGGAGTCAATAAAGAGATTGGGTAAACGGAACAACGGATGCTAAGTTTATTTCGGACAAGATTTTTAGGCGCTTTTGCGAGAAGTTAGAAGATACGATTATACTCAACATCGACTTCTTCGATATATCGTCAGGGAATACGGTACCATGCCAATACCCATCAACCACACTGTCCGATACGTATCCTCAAAGAAACATTTTAGAACGGCGCGAAAACGGCATTGGACGGAGGAATTGAAGGAGTCCTTGGGGGGTCCATTAAACCACAGCCAAGACTGGCAACGAAGAAGACAGCCTTTTGCCCTTGTTATGGGACAGAAGAGCATGATCCCAGCCAAATTTCGAATATCTCAGGTAGCGAAGGAGGATACTTGTCCTGAACAGGAAACCTTTACAATGGTATAGATTCTACTGGACGGCCATACCTCATCAACTTGAGCGCCGAGATTAAGCGGCTCTACAAATCCAAAATTACCATCGGGAAGCTGGCTGCGAATTACGTACAATTCATAACGTTCGAAATCGGCAGGTTTCAGCGAAGGCCATCTAGCCTCTAACGCAAAATTTTCCAAAACATCGCTGAACTTGAAAGGCGGGAAAACACCTTACATAAGGTCATAAAAATTCATCCCAAACAGGAGCGTTTTACAAAATTCACAAGATATGCAGGGCTCAAATTCCATAGAAATTTGGAACGCGATGCACGTCAAAAAAAGTAATTTTTTTTTTTTTTTTAATTTTTTTTTAATTTTTTTTTTTTTTTTTTTTTAAATTTTTAAAAATTTTTTTTTTTTTTTTTTTTTAAAATTCCACTAAACAATCACACCGTAACAAACTGTTAACTAGGAGGCTTGATCCGCAGAATAGGGGTACTAGGAATTCGTATCGCAAGACGTAGTTCAGCTGTCCCTCCCCCCTCTAAAAGAGGGGGCGAGCGGTTACGTATAGCCTTATAGCTGCCCAAGTTCAAAATATTCTCTCTTGTAGTTGTATTTTTTGAAAAACTTCTTCAACCAATAAGAAAAATGCAAAATTATCGGCTTTTACCCAAAGCCCTCGTGAAATCTCCGCGCTAATCATCAAAAAATGCACGAATTCTCGAAACTTTCCCCTTGCCTTAAAGAAGCCGAATAATATAAAACCACAATCATACTCATAGAGCTAATGACAATCCCTAAAGCTAATCAAAGGCCTGTATGAATACGAGGCAAAAGAGAGAGCGACTCAATCTACACAAACCCTTTGGGGATTTGATTCTAGATCAACGCCAAACGGAATCCGGTGTAACAAGTCAAATGATGGAAACGAAGTGCATCCGCTCCCAACGAAGAGATGGAAGAGTAGTTAGTACATCAAAATCTCTTATCCGTGAGAGGTGTTCTGGTCTACATAAGGAAGAGAAGGGAGGCAAAAAGAGTTCTTTGCCTTAGAGCTCTGAGGGGTTTCACTAGGAAATGTTTAAGTTTTATATTATGCGTAAAAGAGTGGAAAATACTTACAGGCGGACTTATATGCGCGTACAATTTGGCTAGTAATCGGGTGTGGGACTTGGAAGAATTTTGAGCCAATAATGGCAAGAGTTTTTGGACAGAAAGAAAAACCTAATGAGATGGCGTGCCAGAGCAACTAAGAATAGTTTTTGTACATCGATAGCAGAGATCGTCACACTGGACAGATGTTTAGAAATCAACTGTTAGATTGGATACTCATGGTTCTTACCTTTTGGTCTCACGGTTCACTCTGATATAGCTCTCACTGATTTCGTATTAGATCGTTTGGGATCTTGATGAGAAAGCAGTTGCTCGCGCTCTCTCTCGGCGTCGGGCACGAACTGGGGATGAGCTTGATCTCAGACGTGGTTGATCTCTTGGTCTTCTTCGGATTGGTCCATCATTCTTCAAGTTTGTGTTTCTTGATCAGCTTTCGTTATACAATTGGCTTAAGCTCAGTTGAGTCTTAACCTGAAAATTGATCAAACGCTAAGCATCATGCTTCTCACTAAATTTTTGGTTCTAAGTAATCTAGCTTCTTTGTCTAGTCATTATCTCCTTTGAAAACTATAGGCATTGGACTACTTATTGGGTGAAGCTTATGGTTGGGACATAGTGTGCTCGTGGCCATGTTCTTTATGGGAGCTAGCTGTCAGGTACCTGTTAGGTGTGGTGTGGTTTCAGGTTTGAATGTACTCATCAATTTTCCCTCCCTTTTCAAAAAATGTTTTGACCTCAAAACAGGTTTGTACCTCAAGGAAAGGAGACAATCGTAACTTTCGAAGTGGGATAGCATTCGATGTCACGTTGAAGTCATAGTGGGTAGGTCATTGTTGTTATCCTCTTGATCAACTTGGAATGGGCCTCTTCCTCTTGGCTGTTAACTTGGACTCCTCTGACTTGGAAACCTCTCTTGTTCATGGTAGACCAATCCCATTCTCCTGGTTTCGAAATAATGTTCTCGCGACCTTGACGTTGGCAAGTCCGCTACGCTCGCTACTGTGCAGTCCTCTTCCAAAATTTCAGTGACTCTGGTGGAGTCTTTGACATACTTACTTTAGCTTCCGCGATTAAGATTAATAACTTCAGCTGGTGTTACGTGCTTATGATCCAAAGGGTGTGGTTGGCTTAAAAATATACTGGGATTCAGGTTTTGTTGTCGAATGTTTGGGCTCGGTTTAGGCAACTCTATGCAAGGGAATGCACTCGACCCAAGTCTTCATGTTTACTTCTATGGTAGCCCTAGTAGTGTGGATAGTGGTCTGATTGACCAGCTTTGGTTTAAACCATCCGTTGGGGTGAAAAGTAGCGTAAGAGCGTATTCTCATCTTCTTTCCATTCACGCGTTTTCGCAAAAGTGGCTATAGGAAATTTCTGTTCGGTCGGATTCATGGTTTGAGGTACGCCATGTAAGCGCACAACCTCCTTGAAGAACAATGTCTGGCTGTCTTAGATGTATTTCATTCACCTTGGCATTAAGGTATGAAGTATGCCATTTTGGAAATAGATTACCACCACAAAGATTATAGCGAATCTCCATTGTTTTATGTAGCCCTATAGTTCGCAACTATTGGTAGCCACATGAGGCATCGGAATATCCATCGGACTTCGATGCCACAGCAAGGAGGTAAGGTATGGGTATTGGCATGCAGTGATATAGGCCATGGTACGTTAGCTCTGGTAGGTAGTCTCGCGATGAGCATAGAAGGCAGTCTCAGGTTGGTTTTTGAATTCGGGTCTCAGCGGAGGCCGATGACAAGCAGTGGATGCATTGACTGATAACTTAGATGTGGTGGATAAAGGGTGGAGTTGTACCTTCTTTAGGTGTGCCCCACCACTGAGAAAGTAGGTTGATCGTGACTACCAGGAAGTCTTATCGTTATCCACGTCTGTCCTGACTGGTACGGAATATATACTGATCAGACATTTCCTGAGGAGAGAGCACTGCACACGCTTTGTTGCGCAATGAGCTCTCGGGGGATGAGATGAGTCGGCAATGCCAGATGCTCAAGGTCGAACAACTATTAAGCGTGGATGGAGGAGGAAAATATATCAAAGTAGTATACATAAAGAGAGAGAGACGAGTGATTTAGATGTTACTGACCGCACGATGTGGAAGCGTGCTGATATCGCACATTGTTGTGTGGTAGGTCTCCACAGATATGGGTAAGGAACTCTCTCGGGGATTGAGTGGACTCAATGTTAACGTACGGTTGTTGTCTGTGGTAGAAGAAGAATATATTAATTTCTAACTATCTATTGGCCTCACCTAAAGAAGACAATCGAATCCCATTGTGCAAGGTGTGTGACTTGCAAGAAGGCTAAGTCTAAGGTGCAACCACATGGCCTATATATGCCCATGCCGATCCCTACTTCTCCTTGGGTGGATCAATCGATGGATTTCGTGCTAGGCTTACCAAAGGTAAAAACAAGGATTCAATCTTTGTGGTGGTAGATCTATTTTCCAAAATGGCATACTTCATACCTTATGCCAAGGTGAATGATGCATCCAAGACAGCAGATTTGTTCTTCAAGGAGGTTGTGCGCTTACATGGAGTACCTCAAACCATTGAATCCGACCGAGACAGAAAGTTCCTTAGCCACTTTTGGAGAACCTAATGGAAGAAGATGGAGACTACGCTCTTACGCTACTTTTCACCCCCAAACGGATGGCAAAGCCGAAGTGGTCAATCAGACACTATCCACACTACTTAGGGCTACCATAGGAAGTAACATGAAGACTTGGGTCGAGTGCATTCCCTTCATAGAGTTTGCCTACAACCGAGCCCAACATTCGACAACAAAGATGTCACCATTTGAAGCCTCATATGGTTTTAACCCAACCACACCTTTGGATCATAAGCCACTAACACCAGCTGAAGTTATTAGCTTAACCGGGGAAGCTAAAGCTAAGTATGTCAAAGAGCTCCACCAGAAGGTCACTGGAAATTTGGAGAGGACTGCACAGTACACTAGGCATGCCAACAAGGGTCGCCGAGACATTATGTTCGAACCAGGAGAATGGGTTTGGTTACACATGAGACAAGAGAGGTTTCCAAGTCAGAGGAGTTCCAAGTTACAGCCAAGAGGAGATGGCCCATTCCAAGTGATCGAGAGGATAAACAACAATGCCTACCGACTTGACCTTCAAGGTGACATGAATGTATCCTCAACTTCCAAATGTTACTGACTTGTCTCCTTTCCTTGCAGGTGAACCTGTTTTGAGGTCAAAACATTTTGAAGAGGGAGGAAATGATGAGGACATTCAACCTGAACCAGCACCAGACCTAACAGTACCTGACATTCAAGACATGGTCACCAAGATGTCCCAACCATAAGCTTCCCAATAAGTGTCCATGCCTATAGTTTTCAAAGGACCTATGACTAGACAAAGAGCTAAGATACTTGAACAAAATTTTAGTGAGAGCATGATGCTTGCGTTTGATCATTTTCAGGTTAAGCCAACTGAGCTTAAGCCAATTGATGAACAAGCTGATCAAGAACCAAGCTTGAAGAATGATGGACCATCCGAGAAGACCAAGACAACAAGTGAAGATCTATGGCCAGTCGTTCCGGAGCAAACCCACAACAACTTGCTGGTCATCAGCATAGAAGATCAGCACGTCTAGAAAGATTTAAGGGCTAATCAAACCGACCAAAAGGTAAGAAGGTCAGCATTTAACTCATATTTCTAACAGTTTGATTTCTTTTGCAGCTTTGGTCCTTGTACTTTCTTTTATTTGAATTTTATTCCCAAACTTTCTTAGTTGGCTTGCACGCCTATTAGGTTTTTCTTTTGGTCCAAAACTTTGCATTATTTGCTTCAAAGATCCTCCAAGTCCCTACTGCATTGGACGCCGATATAAGTCCCCTGTAAGTATTTTGCACTCTTTTACGCATAATATAAAACTTAAACATTTTCCTAGTGAAAACCCTAAGAGCTCTAGCAAGAACTCGCCTCCCTTCTCTTGCCTTGTGAGACCAGAACCTCTACGGATAAGAGATTTTGATGTATCACGAGTCTTCCATCTCTCGTGTGGTGCACTTCGTTTCCATCATTTTACTTGTTACCCGGATCCGTTTGGTTGATTAGATCAATCCAAAGGGTTTGTGTAGATTGAGTCTCTCTCTCTTTTGCCTCGTATCATACAGCCTTTGATAGCTTAGGGATGTATTAGCTCTATGAGTATGATTGCTGGTTTTTATTTCGGCTTCTTTAAGCAAGGAAAGTTTCGAGATCGTGCATTTTGATGATAGGGGAGATTTACGAGGCTTGTAAAAGCCGTATTGCATTTTCTTATTGTTGGAAGAAGTTTCAAAAATATCAACTACAAGAGAGAATATTTTGAACTTGGGAGTATAAGGGTATACGTACCCGCTCCCCCCCCCCTTTTTAGAGGGGGGAGGGACAGCTGAACTCGTCTTGCGACGAATTTCCTATGTACCCCTTTTCTGGGATCAAGCCTCCTAGTATTTCAGTTTGTTGCGGTGTGATTGTTTAGTGATAATATTTTTTGACGTGCATCGCGTTCCAAATTCTTGGAATTTTGAAGCCCTGCATATCGGTGATTTTGTACGCTCCTGTTTGGATGATTTTTATGACTTTGTAAGGTGTTTCCCGCCTTTAGTTCAGCGATGTTTTGGAAAATTTGCGTAGAGCTAGATTGCCTTCGCTGAACCTGCGATTTCGAACGTTTGAATTGTAGTATTTCGCGGCAGCTTATTGGTAATTTTGGATTTGTATGAGCGCTTAATCTCGGCGCTCGTTGATGAGGTATAGGCCGTCCAGTAGAATCTAGTTGTTAAGGGTTTCCTGTTCAGGAAGTAGCCTCCTTCGTACTCTGAGATATTCGAATTTGGCTGGGATCATGCCTTCTGTCCCATAACAAGGGCAAAAGGTGTCTCTCTCGTTGCCAGTCTTGGTGTGGTTTAATGGGACCCAAGGACTCCTTCAATTTCCTCCGTCCAATGGCCGTTTTGGCGTCTAAATGTTTCTTGAGGTCGTATCGGACAGTTTGGTTGATGGGTTTGGCATGGTCGTTTCCCTGTGGATATATGAGAGTCGATTTGGTTAATCGTATCTTCTACTTCTCGCAAAACGCCTAAAATCTTGTCGAAATAAACTTAGATCCGTTGTCCGTTACAATCTCTTATTGGACTCCATGTCTACAGATTATATTTTTCCAGAAAAGCTTTCGACATGAGCATCTTTAATGCTTGCGTAAGATTCCACTTCCACCCGTTTTGAGAAAAAAGTCTTTTAGGACTAGGAAAAACCGTTTTTTTCTTTGCCATATACAAAGGACCGAAGATGTCCATTGACCATCGCAAGAATGGATAGGGTGACGAAATGGAAGAGAGGACATCCGCGGGCCGCAGGATTGTTGGTGCATGTCTCTGGCATTTCTCACATTTTTGCGCGAATTTTTCGCAGTCCTGAACCATTGTTGGTCAATAGTGACCGTGGTGTTTTATCGAGATTGGGAGGGATCTTCCGCCAGAAAGATTCCCCCAAGATCCAGAGTGGACTTCTTCCATGACCTTTCGAGCTTTTTCTCCTTCTATACATGTCATGAGTGGTCCAGAGAATCTCCATTTGTAGACCTCTCTGTCCAATAAGACATATCGTGCTGCCTGAGTTTTGATTCTCCGGGCTGCCCATTTTTCAGTAGGAATTGTTCCGTCGGCGATGTATGATCGGATTGTTTCCAAACATGGTTTGTCGCAGCCGTATTTGGAACGTTCCACATTTTATTCAGGTTAATTGTCGATATCGTCATACTAAGGATTGATTGACTTTAAGACGATAGGTGGTCTGATGCTTGAGTGTTCTATGAATTCGACGAGGATTACTAGTTTAAGTCCTAGATCAGATCTTGATGCTAGGGCCGCCAAAGCATCGGCCAGCGGGTTTTCCGTGCAGAAGATTCGGGTGAGTGCAAATTAGTCGAATTCCTAGCCAAGATCTCGGACGAGTTTCAGGTATGAGTCTAATATACCTTGTTATTTACCAGTTTAAGACTGTCATTTGGACCCTATTTGGAGTCTTCTATGTATGTACGGACTGTGTTTTAGAGTCTTTTCCGGTCAAGGTATGTTTTGGAGCATTATGGAGATAATGGAGCTTGATAGAACATTCAGAGAAGATATCTAGTAGCTGTTCACGTTCAGCTAAGTACGAGTCGAGGTCAAGCATGACCATCATTCGACGGTGCATGCTTGATGTCGATCGACAGTCTACTCGTAGAGTTGATGACCGAATTCAAGCCCAAGTCAAGACAAATTACAAGAATACCCTTGAACGAGTTCTGGCCTAGTTTATAAAGGTCTTGCCAATGTTTAGGTAGAGAGAGAGAGAGATTTCTTAAGATACAATGTATTATTTACAGCTTCTGATACTGTTGGAATTCTGTTTAATGCTTGTGTTCTTGAGTAGCTAAGTAGAACCCTGAACTTAGGACATAGACAACTACGAGAGTAGGTTCTTTGCCTGAATTAATATCAGTGATGGTGGATATTGCACTAATGCTGCTAGTGCATACATGGTAGATAAACTTGGCCTCGAAAAGACTAAGAATCCTCATCCATATTGACTAAGGTGGCTAGATGATAAGGTAGATCTTCAAATTAAAGAATATGTGACTATTCCATTTAGCATTGGTAGTAGTTTGTGATGTATTACCTATGCAAGCTGGCAATGTCCTTTTAGGTAGACCATGGCAATGGGATAGAGAAACTAAGCATGATGGTTGATCTAATATGTACACTGTCATACATGATACACGTAGCATTGGTAGTAGTTTGTGATGTATTAACTATACAAGCTGGCAATGTCCTTTTAGGTAGACCATGGCAATGGGATAGAGAAACTAAGCATGATGGTTGATCTAATATGTACACTTTCATGCATGATACGCGTAAGATTATCTCGACACTTCTCACACAAGCACAAGTCCATGAATTACATTTCCAAATGGTTAAGGAAAAAGAGAAATTTTGTTTAGTCTAACTTTCTTATTAGACCTAGCTATATCCGGAAGGCTGCTGCCACTAAACACACAATTCTACTAATGATCCAAAATAAACAACAATCCCCCCTTCAACCCATTCTTAAACAACAATAAAACAACGTTCAATAAATCTATAATGCAAGAAAAACGAACACAAATGCAATGCAACTACTAAACAATGCAACTAGTCTCTCCGCCGAGACCTAACAACACACAAATGCAGTCTAGACTCAATCCTACACTCGACCACACAAACACGATTCAGATGTCTACACATCTTGGGAACCCAAAACACAATGGAGCCCTACCCCTCCACCCTGAACACTCCCGACCACAAACACCAAAGTCACATGGCTGAAAAACATCACTCTGAGAATTGGGCTTCTCCCAATCTATCCTAGGCCGCATCATCATGCAGCGCTCGTCTAAGGGTGCGACCCACTTCACGTGACGAGTCGTGGAGAGTAGGTCACTCCACCACTGGAGAATTGGGATTCTCCCAATCTAACCCCAAGGTCCACGCAAATCATCGGAGAATTGGGATCTCCCAATCTAATCCCGAGTTGGCCACAGACTATAGTCTAGGTGAAACAAAACTCAGACCAGCATTAGGGAGCTCCACCTTTAACCTCCATGCAACACGCACCTAGACTAACATGCACAACACACACACACACACACTAGTAATGCATGCAACAAAATCTATACAACCGACAAGAGAGAGTCTAACTCAAATCCCTTGCGGTTCAAAACACAACAGCGTCTAGATGATCATGCAATCAAACATGGATTAAACCAACAACGCAACAAACACAACATGTATGCAATCGGCACACAATCTCCCAGGGCCATGCACAAAACCGATTAAACTCTTGCCTCGGGTCTCCACTTAAGACCCCCCGATTAAACCTCATACCTGCATATATAAAACAAACAAAAAGTCTTCGGAACCCACCTTGGTCATTGACTCTAAAGACTATCCAGCACCAACAGCTAACTCCCCCAAAATGATTAACAAGCAAACCGAAAAACACTTCTTAATTCTTGGTTTCTCTCTCTAGGTTGATCACTAACATTTTTGGAATGAAGAAAATGAAGGGGAGGGGTATAATACCCCCAAACTGTCCTTGGCCATATTAACCCAGAATGGCCCGAGAATGCCAAAAGTATAGCTCGCCGAATCAGATTGACCAGAGATCAAGAACAAATCAAGACCCTCGACCCGGACTACGGTCTTCGAGTTGTGTCGACCCGGACAAGTTCTATATCATTTGGCACACCAGCAACGAATAGAAACATTCTTTTTATCAATAGTAGATGGAAAGAGTTTCATAAAACAATATAAATATCAAAGTTTGAGCGCTCGGCCTAGAGCCAAAAGAAAAGAAAAGAAAAGTAATAATATATTCGAAAGCTAATCCTTGCTTATGCTTATGCCACTTCAAATCTACACCGGATGCCTAGCTTTCCGCTCCCTCTAAGCTTCCCACCTACTGGTTACCTGCATAGTAGAAGAGGGGATGAGTAATCAAGACTACTCAGTGAGTTCCAGAAACAAACAACAACAACCCTCCTCAGCCCATGCTTATACAACAAACAAACAACAATCAACCAATCAAGAATTCAAGCAATAACACAAATGCAATGAAACTACTAAATAATGGGAGTTAGTCTCTCAACCGACACCAAACGACACACAAATGCAATATAGACTCAATCCTAGACTCAACAACACCAAATATAAAATACTCGAGTACACAAAGGATGGAGCCCAAATGCTACAAACATCCCCCGTGATCCCTACACACACGAAGCCCTAACCCTCCTCCCTGAACACTCTCGATCATAAACACCAGAGTCACATGGTCGAGAAATATCATCTCCGGGGAGTCCCTTCGCAAGGGATATACCACCAGGCCAAATCGGCATGCAGCGCTGTCCATGGGCGCGACCCACTTCAAGTGACGAGCCATGGAGGGTAGGTCACTCCACCACTGGAGAATTGGTTTACTCCCAATCTAACTCCATGGTCCAAGCACATCACCGAAGAGTCCCAACGCGAGGGATATACCACCGGGACTGCCATTCACACAACCACTAGTGTAGAATAAGAAAAACAACACGCATGGGAGAGGTCCGCCTCTAACCTCCATGCAACACTTAGTCTAGACTAGGCACACACAAACAGACAAACTAATCTAGATGCAACACAACACAAATAAGCATGAAGGAGCTCAACCTCAAACCTCCATGCAACTACAAAACGCATCTACACTACATGCACTAACTACTAACAATGCAAGCAAACAACACACCCAAAAGAGAGAGTCTCGCTCAAATCTCTTGCGGTTCAAACAACATAATATCTAGATAAATAAACAATATCTAGACAACACAACAATACAACAATCACAAAATGTATGCTATCGGAACACACACTCCCGGGGCCCTGCACGAAACCGGTTAGACTTTGCTACTGGTCTTCTCTTAAGAACCTCCTGTCTTAGCCTCCTACTTGCATACATAAAACATGCAAAAAGTTCTTCGGACCCACCTGGTTGCTTCCTACGAAGACTACCCAAACACCTCAGGAACACTCTCCCAAAATGCTAAACTAAAGAAAACGAAAACACTCTTAAAACTTGGTTTCTCTCACCTCTCTCTTTCTAAGGTTGTCACTCACTGTTTTGGGATGGAAAAAATGAAGGGGATGGGTCTGTTATTTATAGGGAAGGAGGGCTGAGGCTGGTTGAACAAGTGGACTCTTGTGGATGAACTTAAGTGGACATGTGTCCCACTTACGAAACTTTTCTTGTAAGCTTCCCACTTCTAGAGCATGCAAACCTTGGCCACCAGTTTATACACCCTTGCAAGGCAAGTCTCAGCTTCTAGAAACTCAGTAGCTTGGGCGCCAAGTTACCTCTCTGACCAATGAGAAATCGCAATGTGTACTGCCCCATCACCAATGGGTGTGCACCACGTCTTCGCCATGTCATCCTTGGCCACCACTTTCTTGCCATGTCATCAACTCCCCAAAGTCTTCATTTGAATGTGTTTGAGCTGAAAAACCATTCCAAGAAGCGCCCATTCCATTTCCTTGCTTGAAAATCGTTAATCGGCTCGACCGCTCTTGATTCAACCAAAAAGACTAGATCATCGTCCAACTCTTGATTTCTCCTAAACCAACTTGGTTTTATCACGACCATATATCCTAATACTACTTCCTTGAGTGAACTAAGCAAAGATACTCCTACTTCACACCTCTTCAAAATATCACTTTCGTCCTCATCGACCTTCACTTCGGATATATCGACCAAAACATAATCTGCTTCGACCAAACCTCTAGTGTTGATCCTCTGAAGCTATTGCCACTCATGTTTTCTCTATCTGAAAACTTTGATCTCCTCGACCATACCTACTCAAAGATAAGGTCATTACATTCTCCCCCTCTCATTAGAATTCGTCCCAAATTCTATGGAGCTGCTGACGTCCCTGCTTCTTCTCAAAGAACTATGGATAGCTCTGGCGAAACATCTCGTTATCTTCCCATGTTATCACCATGCGGTTTTGTGTTCCCCATAATACTTGAATTTGAGAATTTCCCGATTCTTCAATCTTCTAAGACGTCTCTCTCCAAGTCTGATCGGTCCTTCCGGGTAAGTAAGATCTTGTCTCAGCTCTGGAATATTCTATGGCTCGATCGAATTTGGGTCGTGAATATGATTCCTTAGCATAGATACATGAAATACTGGGTGTAGGTTCATGTCTCCTGGCAGTTCCAACCTGTAGTCTACCTCTACGACTCTTCCAATGATCCGGTATGGACCAATGAAACAAACTGCTCACTTCCCGACTTTACCAAAAGGATCCTTTCCTTTCTGAGCTGACACCTTGAGATATACCATATCTCCTACTGAAAACACCACTTCCCTTCTCCCATGGTCTGCATACTTCTTCTGACGGTCCTGTGCTTTCCTCATGTTCGCCCAGATAACTCGTAGCTTCTCCAACGTTTCCTCAACAATTCCTGTTCCAAACAATCTTCTTTCTCCAAATTTCGTCCAACAGATAGTTGTTCGGCATGGTCTCCGATACAACGCCTTGTACGGTGACATAGAAATACTTGCATGGTAGCTATTACTAAGGAAAATTCTACCAAAGTTAGGTAGAGCTCCCACGTACCTGCCAAATCCAGTATGCATAGTCATAGCATGTCTTCCAAGGTTTGGATGGTTCTCTTGGTTTGACCGTCCATCTCTGGATGAAAGGCAGTGAAAATGTGTACTTACTTCCCCAAGGCTCCTTGTAAAGCTCTCCAAAATACTGCTGTGAATCTTGGGTCTCGGTCAGACACAATATTGGCTGGTATTCCATAAAGTCTCACAATCTGGTCGATGTAAAGTTCTGCCAATGTCTCCGTTTTATCCGTGTCTCGGATTGCTAGTAGTTGTGCTACTTTGGTTAACCGATCCATGATTACCCTAATAGCATTGTTTGATCTTCCTCTTGCCACTGGTAATCCCGTAATCAGATCCATTGGTACCGAATCCCACTTCCATTCTGGTACAGGTAAGCTTTGGAGTAGTCCACCCGGTACCTGATGCTCGGCCATGATTTGTTGACACACTTGACATTGTGCAACCCACTTTGCAACTGTTCTCTTTATGCCTGGCCAATGGTAGAATCTCCTCACATCTCCGTACATCGTCGTGCTTCCGGGATGAATACTCAGAAGAGATTGATGGGCTGTTTTGAGAATCTCTTCCCGAAGTCCTCCATCATTTGGTACCATGATCCTTCCATTAAGCAAAAATGTTCCATCCTCCGCTACATGATAACCATTTGCACTGACTCCATCTTCCTCCTTTAGCTGCTCCACGATCTTCTTCAAGTCTTCATCTTCAGTTTGAGCTTGACGGATACACTTCACTACGCTGGCTTGATTCAGTGCATGCATTCCCAATGGCTCGCTTGACTCTCCTTCCAATGCTGTCAAAGAAACCTTCTTGAATTCCTCAGTGAAAGTTTCAAATCTCTTTCTACGTCGACCACTGCTCTCCGTCGGCTCAACGCGTCTGCACCAACGTTAGCCTTTACCTAGGTGGTACTTGATCTGAACGTCATAGTCCGCGACAAACAACATACACCTTCTTTGGCGTAGGTTGAGATCTGCTTGAGTAAATAGGTACTTAAGGCTTTTGTGATTTCTCTCCGTAAAGATATGATCGCCATATCCTTAGTGAAAATACAACCGCCACCATCTCCAAATCATGTGTAGGGTAGTTCTCTTCATGCTTTTTCAACTGTCTTGAGGCGTGTGCAATGGCTTTGTTCTCTTGCATTAGCACACACCCCAATCCTACCCGTGACACGTTCGTATATACATCATATGTCTTACGCGACTTTGGTAAGGTAAAAACTAGTGCCGTCGTCAATGCCTCCTTAAGCTTGTTAAAAGCTTCCTCCATATGCTCATCCCAAATGAATGGTACGTCTTTCCCGGTCAGTCTCGTCAATGGTTTGGCAATATATGAGAATCCCTTGACGAACCTTTGGTAGTAGCTGGCCAACCCAAGAAAACTTCTGATCTCCGTAGCTGTGGTTAGTCGAGGCCATCCTTCTACTACCGTAATCTTCTTTGGATCCGCTGAAACTCCTTGCTCGAACACTTTATGACCTAAGAAACCAATCTCCCGCTTCCAAAATTGACATTTGCTAAACTTAGCAAATAGCTCCGGTCCCTTAGTCTCTCGAGTACCTTCCGTAGATGCCTTGTAATCCTCCTCGCTCCGCAAATAGATCATTATGTCGTCAATAAACAAGATCACAAACTGGTTGAGATAGTCATGAAACACTTCGTTCATTAACCTCATAAATACTGCTGGTGCTTTGGTTAGCCCAAACGGCATTACAACAAACTCGAACTGGCCGTACCGAGTGTTGAATTCGGTCTTCATCACGTCAGTCTCTGCTATCAGAATTTGATTGTATCTTGAAGCCAAGTCTATCTTCGAGAACCAACTCGCCCCTCTCAGTTGATCCAACAATTCATCGATCCTCGGTAGGGGGTACTTATCCTTGATCATGACATTGTTGATCCCTCTGTAGTCGATGCACAATCTCATGCTGCCATCCTTCTTCTTCACAAACAAAACTGGAGCTCCCCAAGGTGAAGAACTCGGTCTTATGAAACCTTTGTCTAGTAAATCCTCTAACTTCTCCTTGAGCTCTGCTAACTCAGCTGGCGCCATTCGGTAAGGAGCTTTGGCAATAGGTGCAGCACTTGTTTCAAAGTTGATGGTAAACGGATTGCTTCGGGATGGTGGCAACTCCGTCAACGCCTGGAACACATCTTCAAACTCTTGGACATTCGGAATGTCTTTTATCTTCAACTCCTTTCCTGATTCTTGTACAATATAGGTAAGAGACACCAAGTAGACCTCACCATCTTCTAACGCCTTCTCTGCTCTCATTGTCGTTACAAACGTCGCCGAGATGCTAGGCTTGATCCCATGATATGCCAATATCACTTGCTGGTCGTCTCAAAACAAAAATCTTCCTCTTGGACAGTAAAACCATGCCCGGTGCCTCGACAGGCAATCCATCCCCAAAATAACCTCAAAACTTCTAGGGGCATAACTACTAGGTCGGCAATAAGGGTTTCAGGCTGGATTTCAATGGGAACACTCAACAACACTCTCTCAGTTTTCTAGGTTTGGCCTCCAGGGGTTAACACGAGATATCAATATCACGAGTCACAAGGGTTCCTACAAACCTAGAGGCTACTACAGGGTTTACAAAACTATGGGTGGCTGCCGGATCAAAAAAAAAACAAAAGCAGGGGATCCACCAACCATCAACGATCCGAAAAATAAAATCAATACACTAGCATTCATCTTTAATACTAACACTACAATCTACTAACTACTCAACAAGAAACTAAACACGCATAAGAGAGTTAGCACCCAAACAAACCTGTCACAGGACCCCTCGACAGTCCTAGAGCACTGGATGGAGTTCCTTCCATTTCCACAACATAAACTCTTCCTTCGGGTGCAGGACGCGGGGTTGAGCGTTTATTGGTCGTTCGGGTCGGTTGGGTACATGCAAACGCTCCTCTTCCTTGTTCTGGACGACGCATGGTACATTCACTGGGAAATGACCCTTCTCTCCACAACCATAGCATGTACTTGATGCCTTCCAATCTGATTTCTCGGTGGTTGAATTAGTACACTCACTGGAGTAATGCCCCAATCGACCACACGTGAAGCACTTCATTTGTGCCCTCGGTTTTCCATGCCGCTTGAACTGACGAATTCTTTTTTCCTTAGGTTGATTCGTAACCTATCCTCTCCTGACCGACTGGACGGTGGCTTGGGGATCGACCCAGTCGTATGCCTTGACCCACACTCTGCTGTTACCATTTCTTCCACGTTGACTGCCTTCTCTACCAATTAGAACAAACTTAAAAGTTGACAGCTTGTAAATGACTTCCGATCTCTGGCCTGAGACCACGTAGGAAGTTACGAACTAATAGTGCTTCATCTCCGTTCCCATAATAGATGTATCGGCTGAGCTTGAGAAATTTTGCTTCATACTCCCTCACACTCCTTCCTTCTTGCTCTGTCGAAGAAAACCCTGCTCTATTCTGTCTCTTGCTTCTGGAGGAAAATATTTCCTCTGAAATTCATTCTTGAATGTATCCCAATCCATGTCTGCCGCTCCTTGTCTTCGAGTAAGACTCTCCCACCAAGACACTGCATCGCCCTCCAACTAGTACACAGCTACATCCTTCTTGAATTCATCCGGACACTTGGTTGCTAGGAAGTTCTTCTCCACGTGACGTATCAATGTATCTGCTTTGAAAGTGTCTGCTTCTCTTCGAATATGATGGTACCCATGCTCTTCGTTGTAAGGACATACTTCAGGAAGTCTAGTTGCGGTGCTTGGTTTGCTTTCCGGACTTGGGGTGACTTTGTTGATTAAGACTTTAGAAAAGAGGTCATGTACCATAGACAAGGTAGGATACGCTGGTCTATTCCCATCTACTGGGGCTGGTGATGCTGCTTCTGCTGGTCCTGGGTTGTTTCTCCATCATGTAGATCTTTCAGAATCATGAATGAGGTTGCTTTGGTCCAACGAATGGTTCTGATTCTGCTTGCTGAGAGTGAGGTTGGTGATAAGGACAATCTACAAGCTTCGGGATATACATTCTCCTCACTGTGTGCACGTTCCATTCCTTCCATAGGCCTTGATCCACTGTCGCCTGTCTGGTTTGCCGAATCCAGAACATTCCAAAAGTTGTGGTAGTTTGCGTACCTCGACCCATCATGACCAGACGTTCCGAGCGACCCGCCTGCTCCTGATCCTTGGTTAGACATTTGCACAGCTATAAGGGTTCATCCTAAATTTCCCAAAGGACTAATCCTAGTTTCTAATCCTAATACCCCTAAGCGTAACGCACCGGTTTCCTAATGTGGCATAAGCGACTCATTTTGACTCGATAAAACATTAAACGTTGAGGGTTATGAGCATGATCAGGAACCATGCTCTGATACCACCATTTGTAACACCCCCAAACCGTCCTAGGCCGTACTTACCCAGAACGGCCCGAGAATGCCACAAGTATAGCTCGCCGAATCAGATCGACCAAAGATCAAGAACAAATCAAGAACCTCGACCAACCCGTACCGGTTCACTATGTCCTTGAGCCATGGCCTATGGCTTTACTACCCGTACCACGGTCTTCGAGTTGTGTCGACCCGGACAAGGTCTCTATCATTTGGCACAACATAAACGAATATAAACATTCTTTTTATTAATAGTAGATGGAAAGCGTTTCATAAAACAATATAAATATAAAAGTTTGAGCGCTCGGCCTAGAGCCGAAACAAAAGAAAAGAAAAGTAATTATATATTCGAAAACTAATCCTTGCTTATGCTTATGCCACTTCAAATCTACACCGGATACCTAGCGTTCTCTCCCTATAAGCTTCCCACCTACTGATTACCTGCATAGTAGAAGAGGGAATGAGTAATCAAGATTACTTAGTGAGTTCCAGAAACAAAGAACAACAACCCTCCCCAGCACATGCTTAAACAACAAAAAAACAACAATCAATCAATCAAGCATTTAAGCAATAACACAAATGCAATGCAACTACTAAACAATGGGAGTTAGTCTCTCCACCGAGACCCAACGACGCACAAATGCAATCTAGACTCAATCCTAGACTCAACAACACCAAAAATAAAATACTCGAGTACACACAAATGATGGAGCCCAAATGCTACAGACATCCCCCGGGATCTCTACACACACGGAGCCTGAACCCTCCTCCATGAACAGTCCCGACCATAAACACCAGAGTCACATGGTCGAGAAACATCATCTCCGGAGAGTCCCACCGCGAGGGATATACCATCGGGCCGCATCGTCATGAAGCGCTCGTCCATGGGCACGACCCACTTCAAGTGACGAGCCATGGATGGTAGGTCACTCCACCACTAGAGAATTGGTTTACTCCCAATCTAAATCCAAGGTCCAAGAACATAACCTGAGAGTACCACCGGGACGGCTATTCACACAACCACTAGTCTGGACTAAGACACAAACACAACACACATGAGGGAGCTCCGCCTCTAACCTCCATGGAACACTTAGTCTAGACTAGGGACACACAAACAAACAACCTAATGTAGATGTAACACAACATAAATTAGCAGGAGGGAGCTCAACCTCAAACCTCCATGCAACTACAAAACTAATCTTAACTACATTCACTAACTACTAACAATGCATGCAAACAACACACTCGACAAGAGAGAGTCTCACTCAAATCTCTTGCGGTTCAACACAACATAATATCTAGATAACTCAAAAATATCTAGACAACACAACATTAAAACAATCACAAAATGTATGCTATCGGCAGATACTCTCCCGGGGCCCTGCAGGAAATCGATTAGACTTTGACCCGGGTTTTCACTTAAGACCCTCCGGTCTTAACCTTCTACCTGCAAACATAAAACTCACAAATAGATCTTCGGAATCGACCTGGTTTCTGCCAACAAATACTACCCAAACACCTCCGGAACACTCTCCCAAACGCTAAAATAAAGAAACAGAAAACACTCTTAAAACTTGGTTTCTCTCTCTAAACTCACCTCTCTCTCTCTATAAAGGTGGTCACTCACGGTTTTGGGATGGAAAAAATGAAGGGGAGGGGTCTGGTATTCATAGGTGAGGAAGGCTGAGGCTGGGTTGACAAGTGGACTCTTGTGCATGAACTTAAGTGGATATGTGTCCCACTTACTAAACTTTCCTTGCAAGCTTGACACTTCTAGAACATGCAAACTTTGGCCACCAAGTTTATACTCCCTTGAAAGGCAAGTCTCAGCTTCTAGAAACTCAGTATCTTGGGTGCCAAATTACCTCTCCGGCCAATGAGAAATCGCCATGTGTACTCGCCACATCACCAATAGCTACCAATGGGTATGCGCCACATCATCGCCATGTCATCCTTGGACAACACTTTCTTGCCATGTCATCAACTCCCAAAAGTCTTCATTTGAATGTGTATGAGCGGAAAAACCATTCAAAGAAACTCCCATTCCATTTCCTTGCTTGAAAATCGTTAATCAGCTAGACCGCTCTTGATTCGACCAAAAAGACTAGATCATCGTCTAACTCTTGATTTCTCCTTGACCAACTTGGTTTTATCATGACCATATGTCCTAATACTACTCCCTTGAGTGAACTAAGCAAAGATACTCCTATTTCACAAATCTTCAAAATATCACCTTCCTCCTCGTCGAGCTTCACTTCAGATATATCGACCAAAACATAATCTGCTTTGACCAAACCTCTAGTGTTGATCCTCTGAAGCTATTGCCAATCATGTATTCTCCATCTGAGAAATTTGATATCCTATACCATATCTACTCTAAGATAGGGTCATTACAAGGGGTCTGGTATTTATTGAAATCGTGGGCTGAGGCTGGTTGGGCAAGTGGCTCATGTGCATGGAAAGAAATGGACATGTGTCCCACTCACCAAACTTCCATGGCATGTTACCAAAGTTCTAGAATGTTCAAACCTTGATAACCAAGTCTTCACTCCCTTTCAAGTCAAGTTTCCGTTTCTAGAAGCTTAGTAGCTTGGACGCCAAGTCATCCCCCGGCCAATGAGAAAATGCCATGTGTATCGCCACATCACCATCACGGCCAATGGGTGATCGCCATGTCATCTCTGGTCACCACTCTCTTGCTACATCATCAACTCCAAGAAATATTCCCATGAACATATTATAACAATTAAACCACTCTTGAGTACTTCGTTCCTTCTCCATTGCTTGAATCTCGCCCGAGTTGCTGATTTCGGCCATATCGACCAAAAACGGGGTCATCCGAACCTTCTCAATTTTGCTTCAACCAAACTCCATATAATGCCTCCTAAAACCTTAGAAAATTCTCCTAAATTGATCATCATACTCTCTGGTTCATGCTGCACTTCCTCATCCATGTACTCGACCATTCCGGCTAGTGACTCGACCATAATCCGGTAGACACTCGACCAACTTCCAAGTCACTCAATCCTTTTGAATTGTTCCACGACCAAAACTCTTCTTCTGAACCATGCACACCATCCCAACCAAGTTTTTCCTAATCTAGAGGTTTGGGTTTTCTCGACCAAAATATACCCTAAGATAGGGTCATTACATTCTCCCCCTCTATTAGTATTCGTACCGAATTCTATAGAGCTGCTGACAGTCCCGAATTCATTTTCCAGGAACTCTGGATAGTTCTGGCGAAACCTCTCTTCATCTTCCCATGTTATTACCATGCGGTTCTGTATTCCCCAAAATACTTGAATTTGAGGAATTTCCCAATTTTTTAATTTTCTCAAACGGCTCTCTCCAATTCTGATCGGTCCCTCTGGGTAGGTAAGATCTTGTCTCAACTCTGGAATCCTTTCTGGCTCGATCAAATTGGGGTCATGAATATGCTTCCTCAGAATAGACACATGGAACACTGGGTGAAGGTTCATGTCTTCTGGTAGTTCCAACCTGTAGGTTACCTCTCAGACTCTTCCAATGATTCTGTATGGACCAATGAAAAGCATTGCTAACTTCCCAACTTTACCGAAACGATTCTTTCCTTTTTGTGCTGATACCTTGAGATATACCATATCTCTTACCTCAAACACAACCTCTCTCTTCCTTTGATTGGCATACTTCTTTTTTTATCCTGTGCTTTCTTCATGTTTGCCTGGATGACTCGTAGCTTCTCCAATGTTTCCTCAATGATTCCTGGTCCAAACAATCTTCTTTCTCCAACTTCCGTCTAACACATAGGTGTTCAGCATGGTCTCCCATACAGCGCCTCTTATGGTGACATAGCAATACTGGCATGGTAGCTGTTATTATAGGAAAACTCGACCAAAGGTAGGTAGTGCTCCCACGTACCTGCCCAATCCAGTATGCATAGTCGTATCATGTCTTCCATCGTTCGGATGGTTCTCTCGGTTTGCCTGTCTGTCTCTGGATCAAAGGCAGTGCTAATGTGTAGCTCTGTCCCCAAGGCTCCTTGTAAAGCTCTCCAAAATGCTGCCGTGAATCTCGGGTCTCGGTCAGATACAATATTGGCTGGTACTCTATGGAGTCTTACTATCTGATCGATGTAAAGCTCTGCCAATTTCTCCGTCTTATCCATGTCACGGATTGCTAGTAGGTGTGCTACTTTGGTTAACCGATCCATGATTACCCAAATCGCATTGTTTGATCTTCCTCTTGCTACTGGAAATCTGGTAATCAGATCCACTGATACTGAATCCAACTTCCATTCCGGTACAGGTTGGCTTTGGAGTATAACACCCGATACCTAATAAACGGCCTTGATTTGTTGACATACTTGACACTGCAGCACCCACTTTGCAACCGCTTTCTTCATGCCTGGCCAATGGTAGAATCTTCTCACATCTCTTTACATCTTTGTGCTTTCGAGATTAATGCTCAAGAGAGAGTGATGAGCTGTCTTGAGAATCTCCTACCGAAATCCTCCTTCCTTTGGTACTATGAGTCTCCCCTTAAGTAACAATGTTCCGTCCTCAGCTGCATGATAACCATTTGCATTAGACCCATCTTCCTCCTTTATCTGCTCCACGATCTTCTTCTAGTCTTCATCTTTGGCTTGTGGTTGGCGGATAGGCTGCACTACACTAGCTTGATTTACTGCTTGCATTTCCCAATGGCTCACTTGATTCTCCTTCCAATGCTGTCAAATTTACCTTCTTGAATTCTTCGGACAAGCTTTCCAAATCTTTTTCTGAGGTAACCACTCTTTTCCGTCGACTCAACGCATCTGCGACCACGTTAGCTTTCCTTGGATGGTACTGAATCTGAACGTCGTAGTCCACGAAAAATTCCATCCATCTTCTTTGACGTCGATTGAGATCTGCTTGGGTAAACAGGTACTTAGGGCTCTTGTGATCCATAAATACCTGAACCTTCTCTCCGTAAAGATATGGTGGCCATATCCTTAATACAAAAACTACCGCCAGCATTTCTAAATCGAGTCTAGGGTAGTTCTCCTCATGCTTCTTCAACTGTCTTGAGGCACATGCAATCACTTTGTTCACTTGCATTAGCACACACCCTAATCCTACCCGCGACGCATCCGTATAGACATCGTATGTCTTACCTGGCTGTGGTAAAGTGAGGACTGGTGGCGTAGTTAATGCCTCCTTGAGCTTGTTGAGAGCGTCCTCTGTGTGCTCATCCCATACAAATGGTACGTCTTTCCCGGTTAGTCTTGTCAATGGTTTGGCAATGGATGAGAACCCCTTGACAAACCTTTGGTAGTAGGCGGCCAACAAAAGAAAACATCTGATCTCCGTGGCTGTGGTTGGTCGAGGCCATCCCTCTACTACCACAATCTTCCTTGGATCCGCTGAAACTTCTTGCTCAGACACTCTATGACCAAAGTAACCAATCTCCCGCTTCCAAAATCGACACTTGCTGAACTTAGCAAACAACTTCCGGTTCCGTAGTCTCTTGAGTACCGTCCGCAGGTTCTCCTTGTGATCCTCCTCACTTCGCTAATAAATCAGTATGTCGTCAATAAACACAATCACAAACTGGTCGAGATAGTCATGGAACACTTCGTTCATTAGCCTCATAAACACTGCTGGCACATTGGTCAGCCCAAACGGCATTACAACGAACTCAAACTGCCTGTACGAAGTGTTAAACGCTGTCTTCATCATATCGGTCTCTACTATCCGTATTTTGTAATATCCATAAGCCAAATATATCTTTGAGAACCAACTCGCTCCTCTCAGTTGATCCAACAATTCATCAATCCCCTGTAAGGGGCTGATCGTGACATTCTTGATCCCTCGGAAGTCGATGCACAGCCTCATGCTTCCATCCTTCTTGTTTACAAACAAAACCGGAGCTCCCGATGGTGAAGAACTTGGTCTTATGAAATCTTTGTCTAGTAAATCCTCTAACTGCTTATTGAGTTCTGCTAACTCAGCTGGCGCCATACGGTAATGAGCTTTGGCAATTGGAGCAGCACTTGGTTCCAAGTTGATGGTGAACGGATTACTCCAGGGTCGTGGCAATTCCGTCAACGCTCGAAACACATCTTCAAACTCTTGGACCACCGGAATGTCTTCTTTCCTCAACTCCTTTCCCGACGCTTCTCTAATATACGCCAGTGATACCAAGTATACCTCA
The DNA here is from genome assembly GCA_905132765.1 of Moricandia arvensis. Classification (NCBI taxonomy): domain Eukaryota; kingdom Viridiplantae; phylum Streptophyta; class Magnoliopsida; order Brassicales; family Brassicaceae; genus Moricandia; species Moricandia arvensis. Next base: position 21,898 of record CAJHQP010005174.1, on the reverse strand, counting down.
CCATCTACTAACGCTTTTTCTTCTCTCATTGCTGTTACAAACGTCGCCGAGATGCTAGGCTTGATCCCATAATATGGCAATACCACTTGCTGGTCGTCTTCAAACAGAACTCTTCTTCTTGCACAGTCATGCCATGCCCGGTGCCTCGACAGCCAGTTCATTCCTAATATAACCTCAAAACCTTCCAATGGCATAAAACTATGTCGGCTTAAAGGGTTTCACGCTGTAGCACAATAGGAATATTCAACAACACCCTCTCAGCTTTCAAGGTTTGGCCTCCAGGGGTTAACACCATGATATCAATATCGCGAGTCAAAAGGGTCCCTACAAACCAAGAGGTTACAACCGGGTTCACAAAACTATGGATGGCTCCCGAATCAAACAAAACAAAGGCAAGGGTTCCCCCAACCATCAATGATCCTAAAATACGATCAACACACTAGCATTCATCCAGAACACTAACACCACAAACTACTAACTACTCAACAATAAATTAAACACGCAACACAGAGTTGGCACCCAAACAAACCTGTCATGAGACTCCTCGACAGTCCTGGAGCACTGGATGGAGTTCCCTCCAATTTCAGAGCGTAAACTCTTGCTCCAGATGCAGGATGCCCGACCGGGTGTTCATTGGTCGGTCGGGTCGATTGGGTACGCGTAGAAGTTTCGCCTCATTGTCGTGGACGACGCACAGTACAATCATTGGCGAAGTGACCCTTCTCCACACAACTGTAGCATGTAATCGATGCCTCCCAAACTGACTTCTCAGTGGTTGAGTTGGTACATTCACGAGAGTAATGTCCCAATCGACAACACGTGTAGCACTTCACTTTTGCCCTCGGTGTCTTTCCATGTCGCTTGAACTGACCCTTTCTTCCCGTCCTCTGTTTGATTCGCAAATCATCCTCTCCTGGCCGACTGGACTTGGCTTGGGGTTCGACCAAGCCGTTAGTATTGATCCGCACTCATTGGTGACCATTCCTCCACGTTGACTGCTTTCTCTAGAAATTCGAAAAACTGTCAAATTTGATAGCTTGTAGACGACTTCTGATCTCTGGCTTGAGAACGCATAAGAAATTAAGAACTAACAATGCTTTATCTATGTTCCCATAGGCCTTGGTCCACTGTCGCCTGTCTGATTTGCCAAATCCGGAACATCCCAAATGTTGTGGTAGTTTGCATACCTCGACCCATCATGACCCCACGTTCCGAATGAACCACCTACTCCTGATCCTTGGTTAGGAATCAGCACAGATACAAGGGTTAATCCTAAGTTTCCCGAAAGGATTGATCCTAGTTTCTACTCCTACTACCCTTAAGCGGAACGTACCAGTTTCCTAATGTGGTATAAGTGACTCATTTTGACTCGATAAAATATTATAACGTTGAGGCTTATGAGCAAGATCAGAAACCATGCTCTTATACCACCATTTGTAACACCCCCAGACCGTCCTAGGCTGGACTAACCCGAGACAACCCGAGAATGCCACAATAATAGCTCGCCAAATCAGATCAACCAATAATCAAGAACAAATCAAGACCCTCGACCAGCCCATTCCGGTTTGCTATGTCCTTGAGGCCTTGGCCGAAGGCTTTACAACCCGTATCATGGTCTTCGAGTTGTGTCGACCCGGACAAGTTCTTATATCATTCAGCACACAACCACAAATATAAACATACTTTTATTAATTGTAGGTGCAAAGCGTCTTTCAATACAATACATTACAAAATATCAGAGTTTCTGCGCACGGCCTCGTGCCAAAAGTAATTAATTATACATTCGATAGCTATTCTTTGTTTATGCTTATGCCACTTCAAATCTACACCGGTCGCTTACCGTTCCCCTCCCCTCTAAGGTTCCCACCTACTTGTTACCTGTATAAAAGATGAGGGTGTGAGTAATTGAAATTACTCAGTGAGTTCCAATATAAACAACAACCCCCCCCCTTCAACCAATGCTTGAACAACAATTAAACAACTGTCAATAAATCAAAAATGCAAGAACAACTAACACAAATGCAATGCAACCACTAAAAAATGCAACTAGTCTTTCCACCGAGACCTAACAACACACAAATGCAGTCTAGACTTAATCCTAGAATAGACCCCACAAACACCATTCGGATGTCTACACATCATGGGATCCCAAAACACAACGGAGCCCTATCCCTCCACCCTGAACACTCCCGACCACAAACACCAAAGTCACATGGCCGGAAAACATCACTTCAAAAATTGGGCTTCTCCCAATCTAACCTGGGCCTCATCGTCATGCAGCACTCCTCCAAGGGCACGCCCAACTTCATATGAAGAGCCGGGAGTGTAGGTCACTCCACCACTGGAGAATTGGGCTTCTCCCAATCTAACCCCAGGGTCCACGCACATCACCGGAGAATTGGGCTTTCCCAATCTAACCCTGAAATGGCCACACACTCTATTCTAGGTGCAACACAACTCAAACCAGCATGAGGGAGATCCACCTCTAACCTCCATGCAACACGCACCTAGACTAACACTCACAACATACACACACACTAGTAATGCATGCAACAAAATCTATACAACCTACAGGAGAGGGTCTCACTCAAATTCCAAGCGGTTCAACACACTACAACGTCTAGATGATCATGCAATCCAACATTCATGAGTAAAACAATATCTAGACAGCACAACAACGCAACAAACACAACATGTATGCAATCGGCACACACTCTCACGGGGCCCTGCACAAAACCGATTATATTCTTGCCCCGGGTCTCCACATAATACCCACTGACTAAACCTCATACCTGCATATATAAAGTACACAAACAAGTCTTCAGAACCCACTTTGGGTATTGCCTACAAAGACTATCCAGCACCTCCAACTAACCCATAAAAACGATTAACAAACAAACAAAAAAAACACTCCTTAATTCTTGGTTTCTCTCTCTAACTCACCTCTCTCTATCTAGGGTGATCACTCACGGTTTTGGAATGAAGAAAAGAAGGGTAGGCGTCTGGTATTTATAGAAATGGATGGCTGAGGCGGGCTGGACAAGTGGCTCATGTGCATGGAAAGAAATGGACATGTGTCCCACTCACCAAATTTCCATGGCAAGTTACCAAAGTTCTAGAATGTTCGAAGCTTGATCACCAAGTCTTCACTCCCTTGCAAGTCAAGTTTCAGTTTCTATAAGCTTAGTAGCTTGGACGTCAAGTCTCCTCCCGGCCAATGAGAAAACGCCATGTGTATGGCTTGATCACCATCCGCGGCCAATGGGTGATCACCACGTCATCTCTGGTCACCAATCTCTTGCCACATCATCGGCTCCAAGAAATCTTCACATGAACATATTATGACAATTAAACTACTCTTGAGTGCTTCGGTCCTTCTCCATAGCTCGAATCTTGCCCGAATAGCCGATTTATGCCATATCGAACAAAAACGAGGTCATCCGGACCATCTCAATTTTGCTTCAACCAAACTCCATATAATACCTCCTAAAACCTTAGAAAATTCTCCTAGGTTGATCATCATACTCCCTGGTCCATGCTGCACTTCCTCATCCATGTACTCCACCATTCAGGCTAGTGACTCGACCACAATCCCGTAGACACTCGACCAACTTTCAATTCACTTGATCCTTTTGAATTGTCCACGACCAAAATCTACTTGTGAACCAAGCACACCATCCCAATCAAGGTTTTCCAAATCTAGAGGTTTGGGTTTTCTCGACCAAAATATACCCTAAAATAGGGTCATACACTGATTCCCGTGATGCCGATGCGGAGAGCTCCGTTAGAGTTGATACGATGGATCACTCCATCTAAACTTTTGCTTGAACCATGTTGCAGGTTACCATCTTGCCGTCCAAGTAGATTGTGTTCCGATCCGATGTCTTGTTTTGGATGTTTGTCGTTTGCCAAGAGATCGTGTAACCTTTCTTAATGTTTTCGAGTTTACACGAAGCGTTTAGTGACTTCTTACTTTCATACGAAGTGGTTCGGTTACTTCGTATACCTCCATGAAGGGTTCAGGTAACTCTGTAAGCCTATGTGAAGTGTTTAGGTAACTCCGTATGTTTATACAAAGCATTAAAGTGACTTTGTATTTTTCGTAAGAAGTTGCTAAGGTTTGCGTTAAAAGATTTTCTGGGAACTTTTAGGCATTAATTCCATCGTAACCGGTTGTGACACCAACAGTTAGCCCCCCATCTCGTAAGAATCGTGGTGTTCTTGATAGCGGTTATGCAAGTTAGGTAAGTTAGGCAGAATTAATGGATAAAATATTTGCCGATAGCTGTTTACTCACTCTCTAAGAGCGGAATGCAGTAGGATTGGGGCTGCGCCTTGTGAAGACGGCTTATGTACCCTTGTAGAAGGGATCAAGCCTTTCGTAGTTTGTTCTGGAGTTAGGGTTCTTACAACCTGTTTTACAGTGAGACCTTTATGGTCTAGTTGTGTGTTTGATTTGGCCAAGTGTGGCCTTATGTTTTTATTTGGGAGTGGCAGTTGGTGGCTTTGAATCCCTGCCGCTTTTTCGGGTTTTGTATGAACCAGACTTTTTATAAAAGGAGGTTTGCGATTAACGAGCGTGTTGTGTAATTGCGTGTAGAGGGAAGATTAGGATTTTTCATCTCATAACCTAACTCTTACATGTAGATCGTTCTGTTCGTTGCTCGTTCAGGATGTACGAAAGAGTTTCGTGAGTGTTTAGATGTCAACGAAGAGACATGCTTTCGGGATCTCATATCTTCCGATATTTCATGCCTTGAGACGTTAGAGACCAGTGTGCATGGTTTAGGGAAAGACCTAGGTTTACTCTCGGTTAAGGCTATGCGATGACTAGTCGCCTTTCGTTTTGCATGTTGCGATTTCTTCCTGATTCCGTACCGCTTTGAAGTCTGCGATATGTTCTCGGCTTATACGACTTGTCTGGTCAGAATCGAGCACTCCGAAGGTGCTAACCCAATTTTCGGATTTATTTTATAGCGCTATTACCCTTGTGTCGGGTGTAAGAGAGATATCTCTGCAAGATAACTTAGTCTGTTTAGGACGTTGCGAGTTCGTTGTGATCAGCAACAAATTTAATGGTAGATACTACCGTTTTTGAGCTTTCGCGAAAGAGACGTGTTTATGAAGTTGTTCGTGGTTTATAGTGGTGGATGGACTGTTTGGTCTTCCAAGATGGTGTTTTCAACGAGGAAGGTATTTTATCGAAAACAGTTCTTCAGGCGTCTGCGACGTCTCGCGATGCCGAAGATAGTTTTTTCTTTCGTATGCCGCGCTTCGAGTTCGAAAAGTTTGCGGGCTTAGATGTTTTTGGAGAAAAATTGTTTATTCTTGATCACTGCATCGGCGAAACGTTTTGGTTTGTTTGCGGATGTTCGCAGCAAGAATTGTTGTTTCTGTTTCGATGTTAAGTTTTTGATTCATGATAGAGGAATTAGGACCAAGGGGCCGTGTCCGCTTTTCTCTGGGAAGAAGTGTCTTTGTTCACTATGCTTTGTGAAGAATTAACTTTCCAAGATTTGTTTCGTCTATAGTTAAGGATGTTTCGTATAGCTTTAGGAAATTTCACGAGTTTCTCCTTATGTGCCACGTCTTCTGTGTAAAACGTTGCGGTCTTGAAGTAAATTGTGGAGTGCACAGAACTTGGTTGATTGTTGACAAGTTCAAGTGTTTTGGATTTCAAGACCGAGCTTCGCTATGAAGAATTTATGGTATGATTTCCGTTTCTGGATTACACGATAATTATTTGCATAATCGTCACTTGCTATTTTTAGACAAATCGTGGATAGCCATTCAGCCGTTAAGTGATCAGATGGAGCGGTGGTTGCTCAAATCTTTCAGCTTGGCAAGAATAATGCACTCAGCCGCGTGGCCGAGGACGTTTCGGTCAAGGATTAGACTATGGCACTTTCGTGTTAACATTAAGGCCATGTTAGTTTAAAATTTCCCTAAATGGGTGCAAAATTCTAGTTCAGACTTTTATTGGAGGGCGTAATTGGCCGAGGGCCGAAGAGCGTTTGTTAAGTTTGATGGACCAAGTCGGATTTTATCCGAACTAAGATGGCCGATGGTGTTACAAAACGATTTTGCACTTTAGGTATCAGTTATAAGATGAATCTTTCGCATAATGTTCCCTTTGGTCGTACGAAAGTTCTTTTATTTTCGGCTTTGTGAAGATAGAGACTAAGGGGCTTGATGAAGAACCTGTGCCCGATGAATGCCTGCTCGGTTGTAACCGATGAAAAGGAAAAGCAGAAGTCGGTGAGCCGCGAGGTTAAAGAAAGTTGCTTCGTATTACTTGTTTTGGCGATACAAAGGATATTTTGTGTAAGTTTCATAAGAAGGGTTTCTCACATAAGTAAACGGAGAATGTTCCTTGCCAAATATTCGTGATCTTCCTCCTTCACTTTTTTTGTCATACGGGTGACCAGATTCATGAAGATGGTGAATCGGTGCTATGTATGGACTTGTGAAAGTAGTGATGTTTTCCGCAGATTTTTCAAGAAACGTTTCCGCTCTGATTTGAAACTTTGGTGAAGGTTGGTTGGAGTTACTCGTGTAGTTTTACCAAGATTTATTTCGTTACGATCTATTCACCAAACGTTTTTTCATAAGTTCTTGACTTTTATATGAAACTTACTTTATCAAGTCGAAAGGGTCTTCGAGACTTTGGCTAATCGTCGAGTTTCAGTTTAATATTGACACAGGTTTTCTAGATGTGTGATTGCGACAAGAGATGCTGTATAGTCCTCGAGATTATATCAAAGATGATTTGGGTATGTTGCTAGCGTTTGGACAAAACTTAGGTTGTCGTTTGCTTTTCTGGACGATTTTTTAATGAGGCATCGCATTGCCTAAATGAATTTCTGCCTACCGCTGCGAGAGTTTTCTTTGTTGAAATAGTTTTCTCGATGCGGAGGCAAAAGGTTTATTTTTTTAAGTTCGGTAGTATACAAAATAGTATACGTACCAACTCCCTCCTTTTTTACCAAAGGAAACGGCTGAACCGAAGTTTTTTTTTTCTTTCAAAAATCGGGATGATCGACAATCTGGGTCGGTTTGGAGACGACGCCAGGATTGTGACTTGGTTATTTTCAGGTTGGGGACTTGCAATACGTCGGCTTTTAAGAAAATTTCTAGGAACGAGTCGGTTTTAAGATGACGTTCCTGTCTTTAGTTCTTTCTTTCTTTGGGAAGCGATCTGAGTATGCGTGGCTATCATTTCTCGGTTTTCCAAGAGTTTAGATCGGTTTTCAAGATTTACCTAAACAGTCGTAGAAAAATAGATAGGAAAAGATCGCCTACGATTAAGTTCGCTAGACTATCCGCCTAGATTCTAAGTTTCCAAAAGTTTATGGCAATCTCCAAAGCGATTTTATTTTCGTAGTTCCTTCCTACAAAAATTCCAATGCGGACATACCTTAGTTTTCCTTCCCCTTGTCACGTTTGTACGCAACTTACAAATAGTGAAAATATTGATTATCTCCATCCGCGTTTAGGCTCGAACCTGTCTTGCGGTTTTGGTCGATCCATATTTTTCGGTATCGGTGCTTAACTTTCGAAACTTGACGTTTATCTTCCAAACTCGACTTTCATCTTCTCCTCAATAAAAACATTCAAATTACTCGTATAGTTGAGGCAACTAAGGTGTTAAGTTAACCGTTGCCATTTTATACAATCAATTTGGATTCATACGAGAAAATAAGTCTTTGCGTTTTTTCTATCCAAAGTTCCAATGGTAACTCCAATCGAGACGAAACGAGAGAAATTTTCAATCGAGATTTGAAGGGGAACGCAAAGATGGAGGTAAGAGCGAGTAGGACGTCCAAGAGGTCGAAGAGGAGCAAGCCGAGGAGTTTTGATGAGTCTTAATTGTTTTTGTCGTAAAATCTCAATGTAGACTCTGATTGAGACGAAACGAGAAGCATTTCGATCGCAATTCAAAGGAGAAGCTCAAGAAGTGGTCCGCTTCTCCACTGGAGAGAGTAGGACTGGTCAACTTCTCCAAACAGGCGAAGTGAACGTCATGGTTGATCGAGCGTACTCGTTTTCGTCGTAAAATCTCAAAGGAAGCTCTGATTGAGAGGAAACGAAAAACAGTTCGATCACGATCCAAAGAAGAAGCTCAAAGAATGGTCCACTTCACCACTGGGAAGAGCTGGACTAAGTCACTTTTCCGAACGGGAAAAGTGGACTGCTTGTCGATCTGTGAACATGGTTTCGAGTTTGGCTGTTTTGTGAATGTTATCAGATTTATCCTATGAAAGTTGTATCAAAAGATTACAACTCGTTACACTTTACGAAGGAGGTTCCATAAAAAAATTTCGAGTTCAAGTTTACGAAAGCTGTTTCGGAAAATGTTGTCGAACTTTGATTTACCAAAAGTTAATCCGAAAATGTCACGAGTTTAGGTTTACGAAAACTGTTTCGCAAAATGTTGCTGAGTTTAATTTTAAAAATAATTTCTGTGATGAGATTGGTTATTGGTTCTCAACTTAATCCGAAATCTTCTTGTTTTTGCAGGATTTACCCGAGGAAGTTTGAGCAGTTTTTCCTATGTAAGCTTAACAAAAAATTATCGAGAATTCACTTGATATGTGATATACCATCGAAACTTGATTTATACGAAATTTCAGGTTTCAGAAAACGTTTTCCCAGTGAGGGATACGATCTCCCGTTATGCTCAATTTTGTCTTCGTCAGACGTTTTAGGTTTCGTGTAATCTAATGTCCATCAACTTCGGTTCTTTGAAAATTATCGAGGAGAAGTACAGCGGTGGGGGTCGTGTGCCCAATTTGTTGTGCTTCCTTTTATCGGAGTAACACAGGGTTTCTCCGTGATTTCTGGGAGAGCAAATTTTATTTTTCCGGAAATTTTTCGGAAAACATCTTCTGGTCGAACCCTCCCGCGCTGAGATTTCTCAAAATTGGTGATGAGACTAATTTTACGAGGTTTGATAGGTTTTATCGTTGCACTCTCTGTTTAGATAGAGGAATCGCGAGTTCTTTTGGGTGCTCTTCCCGTGGCAAAAAGTCGGGATAAGGTTTTCGATTTTGTCTAGCACTGAGGCGTTTGCATAAGCATTGGCTATAGGAGCAGTCAGTGCTGCGAGTTTGTCTTTTATATTTTCAAACACTTTCAATCAAGCGTTATGTGGCCATGAGTGAGAGTTATCTGTATTCCCTCTCCTTCTAGCGCCAAACTGTGGGAGCTGGAATCCACACCATCGATTTCCTTAAAGATAGGAAAGTAAAATCGGAGGAAAGTGAGGAAAACCCTAACTTTCCTTGAGATCCCATATTCTCTGCCAAAGCCAACGACAAGTAACCAAACAAATGCGGAAAAATATGAAAAGATTACAAAAACGAATTCAAAGAGAAAGCTAGATCTTATTTCGAATATGTGTAAAAGCCTTACAATCACTACAAGAGGTTATGAAAGCTTTGGCCACAAGAGCTGTCAGTGAGTTACATAGTTCTAGTAACCTAAAACTTTAAATCTACTCGAGTCGCAGCTCGATAACAGAAGACGAAAAAGATACGAAAATAGGTTTTGATTGATTTCGGACTGGACCTTATGAAAGGCTGCCTACGTACCCCATTTCGAGGTTCAAGCCGAAAGTAGTTCAATTTAAAGAATGGACCAAGAGATAGAACTGCATGGGCAAATTCGTCTGGTAATCGAGCGCCTGTCATAGAAACAGAACATGTCAAGAATAATGCCTAAAAATTCTAAGTGTAGAGAGTTCTAGAGTCTAAAAGAATCCTTTAGCATCTACATCCTAGAGGTCCTTATATAATCCCTTGGAGGCGGTTTGCCTCTTCCCGCTTTTGCCTTCGGCCGAATCTATCTCTTCTGGATATTTTCCATTTTGCTTCGATTTTCGTGTTTATCTTCGTAAACTTGACATTTATCTCTTTGAACTTTAACATTTATCTTCTTCTTCAAAAAAGGGATAGACCGTCATAAAAATTGGGATTGATTTCTAATAAATCATAAGTGGGCTGTTGGTCTCGTTTAAGCCTTTCTCGGGCCGTTTTTGGACTTGATCAATTTTACAATTTATCGAAAGAACGCTCCCGAAACGACGTCAATCCTTAAGGAACCCCGAACTTCTCGTATAAGAGAAACAACTTATGATGTTTAGTGAACCATTGTCGTTTTATACGATCTATTCGGATCTCGCAAGAGAAGACATGTTCTTACGATTTTCGTCGTAAAGTTTTAACGGTAACCCCGATAGAGACGAAACAAGAAAAAGTTTGATCGAGGATCGGAAAGGATCGGAACAGGATGAATCAGACTTAGATAAATTCGCTTGACCCACTTCGCTCGTTAGAGGAGATGGATGGATCCACCTTGCCTAACGGGCGATGTGGAGGTTGTGAAGGATCCACTTCGCCCGTTGGGTTTGGGTAACTCTGTTAGCATATACGAAGTGTTTAGGTAACTCTGTATGTTTATACAAAGCGTTAAGGTCACTTTGTATTTTTCGTAAGAAGTTGCTAAGTTTCCGCTAAAACATTTTCCGGGAACTTTTTAGGCGTTTATTCCGTCATGACCGTCAGATGGATCTTAAACAATTAGAATTGGAAAGCCAACACAGCATTCTATTCTGTGTCAAAATCACAGCTCAATCGCACTATGGGAAGGTCTCCATCCATAACTAAACATCTGACGTATCTGCGCAATTCTGCACCTCCAAACATAATCACAAAGTTCTCCAAAACTTACATGAACATGAAAATACTCTAAAAACACCAATTGCATATAAAAGACTCTAAAATCCTATACATATCATGGGTGAAAACATGTAAAAACCATGACATATCAACTCCCCCAGACTTATCCTTTACTTGTCCTCATGCAAAACATAGAATGAATAATTGAGACGTTTAAAACACACAAAAAACTTACCACTTCCTTAAACCATTGTTTCACTTAATTTTCTATTGCAACCACATCTAGAGAGTTTCCATGTACTTTTCTTAGCTAATCAATCTTCCCTACCACAACCTACTAGAAGCTATATGACATACCCTCTACTATCCTCATTTAAATACATAATATAGGGTGCATGCTTTATCCTGGGAATATCAATCAAAGGACACATTGACTCTTACCTAAGAAAGTGTCTGAACATAAGGTAACATTTCTAATCATTTTCCTCTCTCTTCTTTCTTCTCTGAATCTTTTTAGATCTCAAACTCAATGGACAATGATGCTGATACAGTCCATCTGGTCATCTTATTTTTGTTTTTTTAAATTGACAAAGTTGTAGGCCAATAGTGGGGTCATCGGTAATGTACCTACCCCTCGCTTCCAATAATGTGTGATCATTCCTTTGAATTAGAATATTGGAGTCATTGGTAATGTACCTACCTCTCTGCATCTTAGGAAATCATCTCAATCTTTTCATTTTATAGATACTGAAGAAAATTGACAGGAGGAAAAGTGTGATCAGCCATCTTTCGAGATGCTAAAGCCTACCTAGCAAAGTGTGATCCCTGTCAAAGGAGAGGAAAAATGAGGAAGAGACACGAAATGGAACACAATTTCATACATGAAGTTGTAGTGTTCGCAAAGACTGGTTTTTAGAATTGGATGACGCACTTTGGGCTTACCAAACCACAATTAAAACACCATTAGGAACCACCCCATTCCACTTAATCTATGGAAAAGCATACCATCTCCCAGTTGAGCTAGCGCACAAAGCAGAATGGGCCATCAAAGCAACAAATTTTGATGCCAAACCCGCTGCAAAAAGGAGATTAATCCAATTTAATGAACTTGACGAGATCAGGTATCACTCCTACGATAACTGAAAATTGTACAAAGAGAAAAATAAAGCCTATCATAACAAAAAAATCATTTCAAGGCATTTCGTACCAAACGGCCAAGCACTCTTGTACAACTCTTAGTTAACTCTGCTTCCCGGGAAATTGCGTTCTCGTTGGCCAGGACCCTTCATCGTGACATAAGTTACACCATACGGAGAAATCGTTCTGATTAACCCGAAAGGGGTGGACTTCACAATGAATGGGAAAAGAGTAAAGCATTACTAGGATAGAGCTGAAATTCCGTATTCTTAGACCACACGTCTAGAGATGCCAATCCTGATTGACAAGCTCAATTTCCTGTCAAGTTTACGACCATAAACAAGCGGTGAGTGGGAGGCAACCCACTTGTGAATATCTAAATTTTAAATTTTAATTTTCAAAACTTTTTAGAAAATTGTTATAATATAATAAATTATAATAATAATAATAATATAAAATAAATATAAAACATAGAATAAATATATAGTTATGCACGGAAATAAATGATGGGAGCGGCCATCAATCGACGTACCTATCGGACCATCGACCGAAGGTGTAGCGTCGAGTCTGTATAAGCTCGACATAAGCCTTTTCATAAACACTCTCCATAACCGCCAAAACCTTGCGATTTTTAAGAGTCAATTTCTCTCGCAATCTTCGGCTGATTTTGCTCGTTCTTGAGCTTAACACACTCGATTTTACCTCCTCTATTTATTTAGTTCACTAAATCAACCGATATTCAAGGTATGTTCTCTAAATCTCTTACTTTAGGGAGTTTCTATAGCTTGAAAGAAAAATCAAAAATTTTAGGGTATATGTTGGAATTTTGAAGGGTTTAGGGTGATGGATTACTATATAAAGAGTTATCAACCGATTGTAATTATTGTTTGAAAGATTTTTGGTTCGATTTGAGAGATTAAAATCTGACGATAATCGCGACATACCATCAACCGACACCCTCAAGGGACCGTCAATTGGCGATCATAATGACTTGGGATTAATTACTGATTCTTGTTTATTTTGTGATTGCATATGAGAGAGAGAAGAACCACTGCGCGTTTCAATGTTGGTGGCTCCAGTTCCGCACCATCAGGACCTCCATGTCGTGAACCTTGGCCAAAGAAGGAGAGGGAGTTGATTAACACGTTCGAGCATTACCTTGACCCTAAATAAGATGTAGCCTCAAGGGGATGCACCCACAGAGCTGGTTCTCATAACTAGGACGACAACGACATCCTCTACTACAACGCCTGGCAAGGCGTTTCCATCAATCCCACCAGGTTCATCGACATAGACGTCCTGACCAAGCTAGGGCTCCGGTCTGATGTCAACGATATGATGTGGGAGTTTGGGATGGTAACCATGGATACTAGGCCATATTCACTATATCACGACCTGGTCCTACAGTTTATGGCCACAACTCGGGTGATTTATCAGAACTCCATGGAACAGAGGGTGATCGAGGCCTATTTGTCCTTCATGATCAAGGGCATCAGATACAACATCACCATCCCTGACCTCTGCCGCATCTACGGGGTTAACAACCCCGAGTATCTTGGCTGCACCGTCCCTTCCTTCCCCTGTACATACCGCTTTTTGGGGACTCATTGCCACATGTCATTTTGACTCCAGCTCAACCATACAGACAGACGTCCGCCACCCGTCCCTGTGCTAATTTTTGAATATCCTTGCCAACACCCTGTTGTGCAAGATGGATCCCAACAAGATGAGGTTTCAGGATCTTACATTGCTGTATGAGTCAGTCAGGGGCTTGGTTGAGCTCGATGAAGAGATCGTTTCACCACCCGTGAGCAACCAGCTGGTGAACCTGGGGGGCATCTTCGCTGAGCACTTAGTGTCCCTGAAGTGGAAACCCTTCAAGGGATACTGCAAAAAGAAGGAGAAGGTAGGTAGCCTTCTGACACCGTTTTTTTTACACCTTGGGATCAGCCTTCAGGGAGCCTCTGTGGAGTCTGGGATTGAGTATATGGATGAGGCTCACCTGACGGGGGCAGGATGGCTGAAGGAAGGACGCTTCTTGTCCTTTGTAGATAATGTGGGGCCTCATATGATAGAGGGTTTAGAGCCTGATCTGACAGACTTCCCTGACACTCCTGCAAGCCTCGATTTCAGGCATGACGAGCGCTTCATGCGCAATGCCCCTGTCCGTATACAGCGCAGAGGAGGACTCAGAGCAGGAAACACGTCTGTGGAGGACCAGGCAGAAGCACCACGACACTCTCCACCAGCATTCCCACAGATCATGGAGACTTCCAGCGATTCGTGGTGGGAGCACTTCAGGCCATATGGGGTTGGGTAGAGGCTATGCCCCGGTGCCAGTGCTTCCGCGGTTCGTATACCAGAGCGAGGTCGCCACCAGCAGCTCCAACACCACCATCCAAGCCGAATATGGATACCACCGATGAGGAGTAGACTACATCTTTGATCTCATCCCTTTTATCTTTATTTCAGACTTGGGCATGACTTATTTTGTTTCGTTTATTTTGTTTGATTTTAGAACTCATGTTTATTATCATTACTTGCTACTTTAACTTGATTTTTTTAGTGTCTAACAATGCTAACACAAAGGGAGATAATCAGAATGTGGAGGTCTTAGACACTTTTACGGTTACTTTCTGACAGGTTCATACTGTCCGTCGACCATAGATCAATAGCCATTAGGCACCGTTGATCGATAGCCATTAGGCACCGTTGATCGATGATGACTATGACACAAATATATGAGTTCTTAAATCCTAACAACTAGCCTATTTAAATTCTAATTTATTTAATCATGCCAATCTCAAACTATTTTCAGAGTGAGACAATGTTACTCAAGTGTGGGGGAGGTAGTTACTAACACCATATTTTATTTTTGATGTTTTATTTCCTACTAACAATAAAAATAAAATGTTTTAATGAGTCAAAGTTAGAAGTTAGTTATAGATTATAACCTTCTTCTGGAACAGTTTGTTGCACCATTTTCTAGCACCATTATGAGATTGAATGGAAAAGCTAAGTAGATTGATTACCCCGTAATACCCATACTTGCTAAGAACTTCTGAAAGAACCAAAAGCTAACCTCTAACCTAAGTAATTATATTTGCTTGTTCTGGGGCTTGGTATACATAGGATCGGAATCCTCTTGTAAATCTGAAAGGTAGAAATACATTACTTCCTGATCCTCCTCTCACCTTTCTTCAGCATCTGTAAAGAAAAGATTGAGATGATTTCCTGAGATGCAGAGGGGTAGGTACATTGTCGATGACCCAGTATTCTAATTCAAGGGAATGATCACACATTGTTGGAAGCGAGGAGTAGGTACATTACCGACGACCCCACTATTCGCCTACAACTTTGTCTATTAAATATATATATATATATATATATCAAAATGAGATGGTAAGATGGACTGTATCAGCATCATTGACCGTTGAATTTGAGATATATAAAAAGATTCAGTGGAGAAAGAAGAGAGAGGAAAAGGATTAGAAAAGTTACATGTGGTTCAGACACTTGATTGGGTAAGAGTCCATGTGTCCTTTGATCGATATTCCCAGGATAAAACTTGCACCCTATATTATGTATTTAAATGAGGAGAGTAGAAGGTATGTCAAATAGCTTCTGGTAGGTTGTGGTAGGGAGCTAAGCGAAGTACATGGAAATACTCTAGATGTGGCTGCAACATAAACTTAGGTGAAACAATGTTCTAAGGAGTTGGTAACTCTTTGTGTTTTCAAACCTTTCTCTGGTTCACCCTATGTTTTGCTTGAGGGCAAGCAAAGGATAAGTCTGGTAAAGTTGATGTGCAATGTTTTGTACCTGATTATGCACATGATATGTATATGGTTTTAGAGTCTTTTATATGCAATTGATATTGTTTTAGAGTCTTTGCAGGTTCAAGTACTCATTGGAAGCTATTGGAGTTTTAGATCATTCTGGAGCATTGAAGAATGCTCAGCCGAAAACTCGACGTCAGAACCTGAAAAGGTTAAGACCATTGATCGATGTCTCACCCTGAGTTTCGATCGACGGTGAATGCTTCTGCCGAGTTAATAGAACATTTGAAGAAATCAGAATTCTACACAAAGTTCCACTATTTGCAAGATGATGTGATCATGGAAAGCACCAAGGAATGTGATGTGATCATGGACCAGCTCAAAAAAGGAAGATGATGTATCCAGGAATGCACCCATGGACAAACCAGCTGATGAAGCTGCCTTAGCCATTCCAGAAAGTCCCATGACTCGTTCTACAATCAAGAAACTAAATGGAGCCATTGGAGGATTATTTAGACTCGTATGGAAACAAGAAGGTCTTGGACAAAGCTTGATGATCCGAGATACCTTGATCACCTTTCAAGCTATCTCCTCATCTAGCTGAATTAGTACTTAGGCAAAGTACTTGTGTGTGCTCTTTTCCTTGCTCTCGGTTTTGTCCCAAAGAGGTTTTACGGAGGAAGGTCTTTAACGAGGCCACAAGCTGCTTTACACATCTCATAGGTGCTAATCTCGGTCCAAGCCTAAAAGAAGACTCTATCGATTTATCTTATGTTTTGCTTTTATTCTATAGTTTTTATGTCATGTTATTTTTGAAACCTAAGGAGCATGTTCCTTGGTTTCTCTATTTAAACCCTTGTTACCCTCATTCTAAAATAAGCAGTCTTTTTATCGAAACCCCTTTTCTCTCTTCTCTCTTGTCTTTGGACGAGTTGAAGCTTTGTTGGTGTGTAATATCCAACAGCCTAAGGATAAAGTTCTGAGGTGTGTCATATCCGAAGAATTCAGTCTAGGAGTATCAAGGAGACTTTCTGCAACTTCTTGTGTCACCATTCATCCCACACGCCTTGGAGGATTCGAGTCTTCTGATTCATTCTCGCGAGGATTATCCCTTGATTTCTCTTCCCAGACCCAGAGCCTTCCTAGGATCGTATTATGTGGTAGCAGAGCAACTCTGAAAGGGATGTAATCGATTTCTCACAGATTTTCGTTTTGGTCTTTTCATATTCTGCTGTTTTTGATCAGATCTTTGTTTATGTTGTTGAAATCTATGATCTTTGAGTGTTTTGATCACGAATCTGATTGTTTTCTTTCCATATTCTCGTGTGAAAAGTGATTAATCAGTGTTCTGTTTCGATTTGGCAATTGATCTGTTCATCTTCCTTATCAAGTTTCGATCCGATCCGCTTGTTCTTGTTGTTTTTATTATTGATCTTCTCTTAATCCTGTCTAGTATTGATAGATCTACTTGTGTTCTGTTGAAATCTGATAATACTGCAAGCTTTGATCTCGTTCTGATAAGAACCCTTTCGAATCCTTGCTGGTTACGTTACAAGTTTGATTCTTTCGCTACTAGGGATTGAGTAGAGTTTGCGTTCTTCAATCGGTTCTGTTTGCTGCGTTTGTTGTTTGCTTTGTCTCTTGATCTCTCTAATCCTATATCAAGTTTATCTCCTGTCGTTAAGTGTGTTCCTGTGTTGTTCACTTGAATCTGTTTTCAAAAACCTAAAAAAAAGTTCTTAATTTTTGTTTCTATTTGGTGATCTGTTTTGTTTTCTGTTTTGTTGTTTATCTAGAATTTTTTACTGGTTCTCTTTTGTTTTGTTTCTCAGGAACAATGGCAAAGGAGCACAAAAGAGAACTCATCAAGAATGATAAAATGTTACTTAAGGCTATGAATGCTCAACTGCAACAGAAGATGAAGGCTAGCCTTGATGAATTTCGACAAGATTTCCTGCAGCAAACTGATGATCCTAAGCCGAAATATAAAAATAGGATGCACAATCAAAGTCTTGAGCCTAAACCACCAGTTTCTGTTAAAAACCATTCAAGCAAACATAAGTGGTATCAAGAAGGATATGCAGGTCGTGTAGAGCCACACTTCAAGCAACCAGCCATCACATGGAGCAGACCTAACCAATCTTCTCTCACTCCTAAATCAATTGATCTTTGTTCTGATTATAAACCACTTATTGAAATTCGACTCTATGCTTTTTCAGGAAAAAGTGACTATCTAGAGTGGGAAAGAACAATGGACAAGTGGCTGCGTTACAACAGAATCTTGAAGGAAGAAAGATTAGCTTTTTCAATTTCTCAACTCAAAGGAAACGCTTATAAGTGGTGGTTGCAAGAGGAAGATGATCGCAGGTTCTACAAGGAAACAACTATCACCACTTGGGAGAGTTTGAAGTTGTTACTAAGGGAAAATTATGCATCCAAAGACCACACTACCCTGAAGTCTCCTATGAAGGAAGTCACATCTTGCAAGGCAATAACCTGTTACCGCAAAAAGAAAACAGTTAAACAATATTGGTTCAGTGAGGAGGATAAAAAGGAGTTGTTACAAGTAATAATGGATGTGGAGAAGCAATTCAAAAGGTCCAACACAACACGTCCAGCCATAGAAGCACAGAACCAAGAGTCTTTCACTTCTGTCTCAGAACTCCACTCAGCAGGACCAGAATCAGCAGCACAAGCTCAAGAAGATCAAGCCGATATTCCAACAACCACCATTCAGAAGGATGATCAACCAGTAATGGACGACCTGAATATTTTCAAACAGGATGTGATAGAAGAGGAGGCACACAAGAAACAAAAATCAGAGAGTGGATTGGAGCAAATGATTGTCTTGATCCATGTGATTTCCAGAAGTCATTCTTGGGTAATTTTCTGATCAGTCTTTTTGTTTTGAACAAGATCAGAGCTATGGAGTTTTCAAGACACAAATTGGGCTGGAAGAATGTTGTATTTGAGCCCGGAGGAGAGTTGAGGAGTCACAGGAACAATCTCATAATGATTGAGAAGAAATCAGCAGCAGAAACAATTGATTTTGGTGATCTTATATCCTCTGGAGAAAAGTTTTTTCATAGGTCAAATGGAAAGAGATTTCACTATGAAACAAAATGGAGAATGCAGTCAAGTCAATCATGGATCCAACAAACCAGATCACGCAGCAAATGGCCACCTGATCATCAAGATATTGCCAGTTTGGCAAAACATATCGGTTTGGATCTTTCCCAAGAGAAACTTATATCTGATTGAGCTGGAAGGTTACATATCTACTCGTGGAGACCTGGAGCATATGTACACAAGACTATCATCCTTGGAGAGTGCTTTGTTCATGCTATAACCAGCTGGGATCATAAGGAGTTGGAAGCTGATCAAAAGGACTTGCACCTTGACCATGTCAAGATATGGAAGCCACCAGACATGCATCAGCTTCAATACCATTGCAGAGATTATCAAACCATGATTGGAAATGAAGAAGTCAATGGAGAAGTTAGTGAAGTGATCACTGGATCAGGAGAAGAACTCATGTTTTCTTCTCAAATCAAAGAGAAACCACCAGATCAACTTAGTCTACAGCAATCTCCAAAGAAACCAACCCGACGTAACTATCTAAACTCAAAGAAGAACATGAAACCTGATTTGCTTGTTGTTTGTACAGGACAAACTGTTTTGAGGTGTACACTTTTCGAAAAGAAGTATTTCAGCTATGAACCAACCTGCCCTATGTTCATAATCCTTCCTACATCCACAAAGAATCAGTTTGAGGCTGAGACAAATTTGGAATTGCAAGTTACTGATTCTACAACTCAGGTACACCTACACTTACTTTATTCTGAATTATCTGAGTTTAGAATATCTCAATCCTATATATGGCGACCAGGTGAGCATTCTAAGGTAAGTGATCATGTTTTCAAGAGTTCTTTTATCGATTACACAGATATGATGCACTTGTTTTTGTCAAAAGAACCGTGTGCAGATTATTATGAAGCTTTGAAGCATACAAAGAGAAAGAACAAGCATGTGGAATACAAGCGGTTCAAGCCACCTGATTTGGATCAGGATAAGCACCAAGACGTCACTGGCTTCATCCTCATCAAAGAAGCACCACCAGATGCAGTACACAAGCCAAAACCGAGGAAAAAGCAATTTGGGATAAGATTATTACTCTTTGATAAATATTCATGTGCTAACTTGCTTTGTTTAAATGTATCAGGTTTGAGTAATGAATCAGGAACTAAATGGATCGATTCCTTCTACATATCTGAACCAGTCAGCAACAATGCCTATCAAAGAGGCTTGCAAGGTAAGTGTAATCTGATTTTAAACTTTGATGTTACTGACTTGGTCCCCCCTATTGCATGTAAAACAGATTTGAGGACAAATCTTTTTCAAGAAGGAGGGGATGATGTGATCATGGAAAGCACCAAGGAATGTGATATGATCATGGACCAGCTCAAAAAGGAAGATGATGTATCCAGGAATGCACCCATGGACAAACCAGCTGATGAAGATGCCTTAGCCATTCCAGAAGGTCCCATGACTCGTTCTACGATCAAGAAACTAAATGGAGCCATTGGAGGATTATTTAGACTCGTATGAAAACAAGAAGAAGGTCTTGGACAAAGCTTGATGATCCGAGATACCTTGATCACCTTTCAAGCTATCTCCTCATCTAGCTGAATTAGTACTTAGGCAAAGTCCTTGTGTGTGCTCTTTTCCTTGCTATCGGTTTTGTCGCAAAGAGGTTTTACGGAGGAAGGTTTTCAACGAGACCACAAGCTGCTTTACACATCTCCTAGGTGCTAATCTCGGTCCAAGCCTAAAACAAGACTCTATCTATTTATCTTATGTTTTGCTTTTATTCTATAGTTTTTATGTCATGTTATTTTCGAAACCTAAGGAGCATGTTCCTTGGTTTCTCTATTTAAACCCTTGTTACCCTCGTTCTAAAATAAGCAGTCCTTTTATCGAAAACCCTTTTCTCTCCTCTCTCTTGTCTTTTGACGAGTTGAAGCTTTGTTGGTGTGTAATATCCAACAGCCTAAGGATCAAGTTCTGAGGTGTGTCATATCCGAAGAATTCAGTCTAGGAGTATCAAGGAGACTTTCCGCAGCTTCTTGTGTCACCATTCATCCCACACGCCTTGGAGGATTCGAGTTTTCTGATTCATTCTCGTGAGGATTATCCCTTGATTTCTCTTCCCAGACCCAGAGCCTTCCTAGGATCGTATTATGGACAAGTCCATGGCCGTGTTTTATGCTATTTATTAGGTTTATTAGCTGTTTTGCAAGACATACTTGTTTTGACAACCTTTTTTATACTTGCAACCTTTACGGCTACCTATGGAGAGAGAGATCTATTCCATTTCAAGACTAAGATCTTGAAATCGCTTGTTTTATTATTACTTTTTTCTTTGCAATTCATTCATCTATTCATCATGTCTATCACAATTATGTCTGAGTAGTCTATTGTTAGATTTAGGGTTCTTCTATGGTAGTTAATGGATTGTTGATGTTATGAAATTGTTTGGGTTATTATAATTAGTTCTTGGTTTAAGTAGATCTTAATGCTAAGTTGAACTTGATCACTTCAACCTTAGATTATAGGATATTATAGCACAAGCGAAACCTTGGTTATACCCTGAAACATATCTTAAACAGTCTAAAACTTTAGTAACAAACGAGATTTGAACTAGAAGTTTAGAGAGCATATCAAACACACAAATCACATCTATTTAGAAGTAACGTTGAGAATCACGAGAGTGACTTATCTAAACCCTAGAGCTTGAGTTCAGAACAGCGCTTCACTAAAACCCTTAACATTATGTTAGTCTGCATTACCTAGTTTACCTGGGAGTTCCCCTAAGTGTAATCCTTCCCAATAATCTTCACAAACTAAACCAATCTTTAATTCACTATTCATAAACCAATACTTTCATCTAGCTTTATTTCGCAGCAATAAATTTATTGTGTGATCTTAGAGTCTCTGTGGATTCAATCCCTAAGTACTACACTGAACCTCTTATTTTGAGAGAGTAAAAATAGCTCATAGGGTTAGTTTGAGAGATAATAAAAGCTACATCAGTACCTTTTGGAGAAATATGGTGATTTTGGAGCATTTTGAGGTGCAGAAGTGCACAGACGCGTCAGATGTTTAGATATGGATGGAGACCTTCACACCGTTGGATTGAGCCCATCTTTTGAGATTAATCAGCATCATGTAGCAGAGGTTATGTCTGTTTTACTGAGGAATTGTCTATCTGCCTTGCGAGAGGAAGCTGTCGAGGAGAGAAAG
>CAJHQP010005173.1:0-48247 GCA_905132765.1 Moricandia arvensis | reverse complement strand
TAAATTTAGGAAAATATACAGTTAATTTTTTTTTTGAGCAATCCATAATATTTGTCCATTTATTAAATAACAAAATAGTACATTTAAATATTATATTCATATTTCGTAATAGGGATATTATTTTTAGCTTTTCTATTGATGAAATTCTATATATATAATACAATATTATTATTAATTTTATAAATTATTTTTTGTAAGGTTTCTAATTTATGAGTATGATGCTATGGATACTAAGAAAATTAAATGAAAATGCTAAGTGTACATGAAACTACTAAACAAACAGTTGAAATTGATATAGATGCCACAAAAACTAAATAAAATGTAACTAATGTAAATATTTAAATTCATAAACGTATTTCTATATTATCCTATTATAAAAACAAACTAAGCATGACACGTAGACAACTGTACTTCTCAGAAATATTATATAGTAGTTATAGAATTTTTTATGTTTGATAGTTCAAAACACACAACTTAGCTTGAGAGTATAAGCTTTCAGCCCAATATTTGTGCCACTAAGTGTTCTTAATAGTCATATACATATGATCACATACACACAAATATATGTGATTAATATTTTGTACTATATATATGTAAAACGCAAAAGTAAAATTAAACAAGAGGCCTATAAACTTATATATTTACTAATAGATTTATCGAGCTTGTTAATATAAATCCATTTAAATCAAAATTAAATTCATATTCTAATTATTGTTTGATTACACAATGGTTATTTGTTGAACGTTGATTATTGATATATATATAAAATAAAATTCACCATTATTGATGTATGTTTTCTTCAACTTCAATCATCCTATTTGAAATATTCATGTCAATTGCTGATCCAATTGTGTAATTGATAAGTGATTGTAACTATCAGTCATTTAAAATTTAAATCACTCATTGATAATCACTCTTAGTATGATCTAGTTGATAATTTAATGATAACTTAATTTAAGTTTTTTTGGTAATGTTGTTTATTTTGTAGTTGTCACATGTTATTGGCAAAATCATATAGTGGTGATTCATCTCTTAATATCTAATGCAACAATTTTTTCATTTACTAAATTATAAAAAATGCTAAAAATATTTATATGTATTGAGAATCATGTTATATGTTTCTCTCTGCTAAATTTGAAATGAATAAGCGACTACGCGAGTTTGCTTGTTTATGTAGATAATCATCTCTTATTTTGCTCTTTTTTGTTTATATGCATTCAAATGCATGACCATGTGACGATTTTCATGTGAAGATAAAGAGTGCTGATCTACGTTGTATGAAAGCATTAGAAGAACTAGAAGAAATATCAAGAGAGACTGATACGGGAGATAAGAATCACAAACTATCAGTTGTTTGAATTACATCCAAGAGGTGAATATATGTCTAACTCCATAACTTAAGTACAATCTTATTAGTTGAATCATAAGTGTTAATGCCATTTTATTTGGCAATCATGTCGGTTTTAATTAGGTTCAAATGATCACTCATGGAAACACTATCATCTTGATAAAATGACTAATTGACTATGTAGATGCTCAAAACATACGATGGATTGGAGTCAACATGAATACGAAAGGATTGTTGATGTCCTCTCTTCCAAACAATGATGCTAGTTCACTGTTACAACATGAAGTTTGACCAAACATAGTGCTTTCAACAAATGAAGAATTAAATGGGGAGAAGCAAAACTTTTTATGACTTATGTTGAGTTTTAAATGAATTCACTTTGATGTTTTTTACTACGATGCAGGGACAATGATGATCTTTTCAATGTGACAGATTTACTTGATGTAGAGAACTGTATATATTTGGTTAATGATGAACTCGCTCACTGAGTGCATAAACTTTAAATATAGAGATATGTGGTTCTGCTGCATTATGGAAACTTGTCAATAGTAGAGATATATTTTGTTATGAGTTTTATGACACATGTTTCTTTCTGATTTGTGTAATATTTTGTCAACATAGACATATGTGTTTTACTATTTTTGATTGGTATTTAAATTCCACTTACAAGTGGTTCTAAGTAGTTCTGAAGCTAAAATAGTAAAACTGATGATTCTATGTTTGTACTTCCTCTGTCTAAAATAGCGATGATGTTTTGTAAGGTTTTGATGTTTCAAATATATGATGTTTGATATTTTTATATTAATTTAGTTTTATGCAAAATATGTGACTAATGATGTTTTATATTTTTTTATGATTGACTGAATAATTTTAATTATATTTAATGTTATTTTTAGGAAAAAGTATAGGTATTAATTTTGTGTCTTTAACCAAACATCAATTATTTTAAAACTGAGAGATTATTATTTATCATTATTGAAATATCATCAGCTTGTAACTTAAACAAGAGATGAAACTATAGACTATGCCTACAAGTAATATATATATATTATTACCAAAGAAAAATTTGATGTGAGTATGTCTTCCTCCTTTGGACATACTTTATTTGTCTCTGCCTCTCTGTATTTATGCTTTCTTCATTTCTTTGATGAGTTGAGGGTGGATATAATAATATTAATTCACTTTTGTATAACTAGTTAACTGCCTTTCACAATACCTTTGAACATGAAAGTCTAATCTTATTTAACATATAATATTTAATTAAATTTTCAGAAATTTGAAATATACTATACATTTATTCTAGTTTTGACATAAAATAGAAATATTTCATACTCTGTAGTGACAAAGAAGACCTTTTGTGTCTCCATTTTTGACAAATAAAGGTAAAAAAGTGTGGAGATTTTTCAGCACCTTCGGTCATGAACAAAGATGTTGTAGTATGAAAATCAGTTTTATTCTGTTTCTTCTATAACACTGATTTGGTTAGCCTTTCACACGAATTTTGACGATTTGTGGTTTATTGAGCATAATTAAAAAACCTCCATCATGACCTAACAATCTCAAACACGAAGTTCACAGAAAAACTAAGACCCAAAGATCATATATAATTATGTTAAGACTAGAAGTTTGCAAGTAAATGTGTCATGAAAATTCGCGGTTGCACAATCATAAGGTGAATGACATGGCGTCATCGTATTGGTTGAGCTATTATTATGACTGCAAAAATATAGATCATATGACTAGAGATAAATGAATCAAGAGATTTAGACTTATCAAGATTACGCTGGGTTTTCTCTAGATGAAAAGTGGATTGATCTTGAGAGTTTGCTTTTAACGTTATGGGAGTCAAGAGAATTGTGAGATTTTTGAGTAGGTTGAACAATGGTTTTTGGGAGTTGAACATCGTGTGATTTTTAGTTTTAAGATTTAAGGTTGATTGATTTGAAATTGTCAGTGTCGTTTCAAAGTGTGAAGTC
Organism: Moricandia arvensis; assembly: GCA_905132765.1. Classification (NCBI taxonomy): domain Eukaryota; kingdom Viridiplantae; phylum Streptophyta; class Magnoliopsida; order Brassicales; family Brassicaceae; genus Moricandia; species Moricandia arvensis. The sequence goes on along the minus strand of CAJHQP010005173.1, from coordinate 44,923 downwards.
GAGTCAACTGATTAGACAAGCCTGTATGATTGGTTAAGGAACTTCTAATAAAAATCAATTGTTGTAAGAATCAACTTGTTCACTGGTATTTCGTCTATGACATCGTGATGTGGCTCTCAAGTTCATATAATTGGTATCAAAGCGGTTTTCGCACCGACCTTGTTAGATCTATATATCTATAACATGTTGTATGTGTGCTCTGCGACGATAGCATGGAAACAATAGAGTGACGTAACAGACCAACCCAGCGATACTGAAGTAGAAAGATGAGCGTGGTACCTAGCACTACCGAAAATCATGTGGAAAAAGGCATAAAAGCTTTGCACTCAAGACGTTCAACGATAAATGCTTTTGATATATCAATATAATCTTCATGCAATTTAGTTCTGATCAGTTAAACTCGTGTCATGAGGTTATGTTGTTCAGCAAATAATGCATGGAGACCGTGTGAATACTATGAACATTCCACTATGAAAAGAGCAAGAACTAGACTACTTGGCATCTAGTTCGAAACTCTGAGAATGTCTGAAGAAGAATCATACGAGTTATCGTGCAAAGTCTGAGATCATTGTGAAATGAATGAAATGGGTCCATCCTGGTAAGAACTAGAGAATAAAAATATCTGGTCAGAAGTGCGATTCATGATGTCTGTACATAAATAAGTAGCATCCTATAAGCATTTTTCGAATGTTGATGTAATACATAGCAGATGAATCTCCAAGTTAGTTGGGATCTCGAATAGCTGAAGATAATGAAGCAACTACAAGTATAATCTATGATAGGATAAAAAGAAATATCTTCGATGCTTAGAGCAGTGAGTAAGAACTAAATTCAGTCTCTCAGGAAATTCTTATATCGAAAAACGGTATTAGTGTGTTGATATTTTGGAGTCTATATTAAATTTCTCATTTTTGATATATTTTGTAAATGTTATCGGTAAACAACTATACATCACGAGGAGGTGCTCTCTACGTCATCACTATCCAACATAGATTTTACTCCTTTAAATCCTTCTCTTCAAAATCAATAAGTATAAAAGAAAATTCATCATCTAAGTCGTCATCTTCATAATATGTCAACATTAGTACTGTAGGTCTCATTACAATTTTATTTCATCAGTTTAAATCTCATTGAAAAGTAATACCGTTTCTCAAAAGATATTCTCAAAGTTCAAATATCAAACTTTTCACGACAGTTCCTCTTTCTCACTGTTTGTGAGAAACTAGAGAGAACTTTCAATTCTCTAGATATACACTTAAATGGCACACAACAATATCTAAATTCAGATTCATGAATCATCAACCAATGTCGAAGTGTGATGCAAAAATATGCGATGTATGTGAACCTACAACTCCTCATATATTGAAAGAGCGACGTCTTATTGTCGGTGACCTAGACGTAAGTTATATTTATTTCATTTTTGTGTTTGGTTATTTTATAGAAATTTAGTTTTATTCTCATGGAATATTAGAGTTGCAGAATCCGAATTCAGAATTCCTAATAATTTGATGATAAACACTACTTTGGCTATTTAAATGAGGACAATATGAGAATTTTTCAGAAAATTCAAAGTTACACATCCGCTGGTTTGATATAAAATAATACTCCACATAATTTCCATATTACACTTGTGAACGCGTTCATGTATTTTATGGGCTTTCACTTACTGAAAACCCAATGTTTGTACCTGTTCCATTCTCAACAAGTTATACAAATGAATTTCGACAACACTTATCCAATCGAGTATTATGCTATGAGAAACCATTTTTTTAATATGTTATGTATTAGCAACAAAGATTAATCCTAATAATAATCGATATTTAGAACTTATCCAATCGGTATGAATTAATGCTATGGATAAACCGTTTTTTAATATGTTATGTATTAGCAACAAAGATTAATTCATAATAATAATCGATATTTTAGACTTGTTTGGATGAGTTACTACTTTGGATTTTTAACTCAGACTGTTGATGATCCTTATGAGGAGATATTTGGTGCTATCCTGTATAAACTAAAATTTATTATAAGCTGATGGATGAAAGTAATTACTTTTTTAGTAGAAGTAACTCATATATTATTCATAACATCTATTTACAAGTAAACTCATCTTATATGTATGCCACCAAAAATACTACTCGGTAGTGGGTGTTGAGTTGGAATGAAAAGCTTCAAGATAACTTGCCTGAGAATCAAATATGAAAAATTGGAGGTTTAGTAAATATTAGAGAACCTTTTAGCTTTGCGTTTCTGGCGTGTAAAATATGCTGAACAAGGTGAAATGTTAATGCATTTTAATCACAATGAGTTATTTTCAACATATGATCTAGAAGATTTACATTGTAGGAAACTTTCAGGAAAAGTGACTATCACAGACAGAGGACAACATGCTAATTCGAATTCGATCCACATTGATTTAAGAGTTATGTTTTACTTACTCTATTTGTACAAATGTTAAGTAATTAAGTTTGTGGAAGTGAGTATACATGTTAAACCCTCTAAAGTATAGACTAACATAATATTTAAAATGTCTTGTTTTGTTGATTATATGATTTTGTAATTTAACGGATGTAATTGAAATCTAAACATTTCCAACTGTTATAAATATAGTCTTTAAAGTTTATATAGTGATTTAATTGTGAAATGATATTATTATATCTTATTTATAAATATCGAAATATAGATTGATAGAAAATAAATTTTGAAGTAATTATATCAAAAGAGAATATAAGTCACTGATATATTATTGTATCTAACGAATAATTACATAGCAATAATGATTTATAATATGATTTTAACACCGTAGAAACCACACAGAAAGTATGATTTTAAAATATTAAGAGATGATGTATATTCGACAACTTAAAAGATTTACATTGTAGATAGGGTGTCGGGTTTAACTAACCATATTATAAAGGTGTCGGGTTTACCTAACCATGGTACTGCATCAATGTTGTGACTATTAAAGCATTTCAAGGAGATTTAAAATATATTACTATTTTAATAGTAATATAATCTAATTACTAGAATGTTAATATTTAAACATAACTTTACATGGAGATATATATCTCACACGCTTTAATATTATTTTAGTTACATATTAGTTAATTTGAAGAAAACTTTCTAAACATATAGACCGAGATAATAGTATCCATCACATATTTATAAAAGAAAAATTAGATTGATGTTGTCTTAAACTGATGAAAAATATTTATGGGCCCTTCTCAATATATATAATTATAATAGTATATATAATATATATATATATATATATATATATATATATATATATATATTAAATATTTAAGAAATTAGAAAGCATAAACATATCATTGTTGGGTTTTCTCATGACAAATATACTAATATATTAAGGTCCAAATAAAATATATGAGTATTAAGAGTCTCTATTTTTTTTTTAACTCAAACAACATAAATCTAGAAAATCATTTTATATATAAGACTCTTCATTGATGCTTTTTCTTATAACCCTAATATCTATCTTCTTCTTCATTTTGGTCTCTCCAAATCCCGGTTGTGTAAGTTTATATCCTGTATTTTGTTGAACATACAAGTACATCACTTTCCTAGGGTTAAATATTATTTCGATGTAAATTTAGTTTTCATACTTATATTTTGTAGAACATAAGGTCTAATGGATTTTGAGATTTTAGATGCTCTAACTAATGGAGACTTATTTTATTATTATTAAATTATTGTCTTATGTAAACCTTAACTATGAAGATAATATTCTTTCGTATAATGTATACATCATTTCTTCCTATTTTAAACACAAAATTTTATTATGAACATGCAGAAAAACAAGTGTAGATGGCAGACAATAATACTTGAAACTCGAACGTTCTCTGGAAAATGATTACGGTTCTTCGTTAGAAGATGCTTTCAAGTTGGGAACCAAGGAAACTACATCGCGTTATAGGGCGATTCTCGCTATGTGTAAGGAGCAAACAAATAACATTGTTGCCAAGCATGATGAGGTGATTGAATTTATCCGTATTCAAGCCAACTAGAGTTACTTGACGACCTCAACGAGTTTTCTCCTTGGAAGTCTGAGAATGAAAAGATTGAAGTGGATCTTAGGCTTGCACATGCGAAGATGGCCGATGTGAAGGTTCTGATATCGATTGTTTTAGGCTGGGTGAGCCAGATATGTATGAGTAACATCTTGGTTTTCCAAATCTCTAACACTTGGTTATCTACTTATGTATTTGCTTTTCGGCTACATGTTTAAAACTTATTTTTTCCGGTTGTTTACTACCGGTTTTACTTTAATTGTTTTCGGATATTAACCTAAAATTATGTTATTTTAATTTAATTGCTTCTTTCTTTGCATATCTCACTTGATGTCTTTTTTTGTTATTGATGTTTGATTCTTTTGGCTTGCTTTTGAGAATTCTAACTTTGTTTTAGTGTTCTGTCCTAGTAAAGATGTGTGTTAGGATTACCGGTGATGTTAGGACGGAACACTAAAACAAAGTTAGAATTCTCAAAGCAAGCCAAAAGAATCAAACATCAATCACAAAAAAAAAAAGACATCAAGTGAGATATGATTATTTATTGATACTACAATTCTTTACTAATTTATTTATTGTAATTATTTAACCATTTATCATTAAAACTTATTCTTTGTGGAGTTTGGGTCAATAGTCTTGAAATAATTTAATGCATTTTGAAAATCAAAGCACTTAAACAATTAAAATTTATTTATGGGTTCAAAAATTTCAGTTTTTACGTTAGTTGATGAGAATAGGAAAAATGGAGCCAAATTTTGTAGTGGAGGCAAACAAACAAATTTTTAAAATTTGGATGTCAATATGTTCATTATATTGCATTACTAGACTTTCCTAAATTCTTCATTAACCTATGGATTTTGACTTGAACTTTCAACCCACAACAAATGAAAGAAATTATTTATTTGATTTGAATACTTGTAGAAAGTGATGATTTTGTTATCCAATAGAAGATTTTAAGTATTTAATTGAAAAAACTAAAATGGTCAATGTTATGTTAACGAGGTTTACGGGTCATTCACTAATCACTATAAAATGGTTTTCAGAAATTCATATTGTCCTATTATTTGGTCAATTTAATCTAAGATTAGAATTGGAAAATATGTCAAAACAATTGTATTGAATTCTCAAAACAACACTTTTTATCAAAAAAAATGTCAAACTGACATTTAATATTAAACGGGCAGAGTAGCAATTTACAAAAAAGGAAAATCGCATTCTAATCATGAAGTTGGCAAAAGTTTGCATTTTAAACCTTAAAAGTTTAACGCTAACAGTTCAAACCACCTAATTTTTTTTTGTAACACAATAAACATCCAACTTGCCATCCGTCGTCATGCCGTCACTAAACTTAACGGAACAGTACACACGGTTAACTGAATTGATCATAGACGTTTAGTTTTAATAAACATGGTTAATTATTATATCTGTTCTTATTACCATGTTCATAAAGGGAAACCCAAATTGAATTTTAGATTTAGGGTTCTAAAAATTTTCGAGAGAGAGAGACAAAGATTACAAAAGAGAAATCAAAGAGAGAGGAAACCCAAAGAAGAACCGAAGAGGTCTTCAAATGCTCGAGCTGAAATGAGGTAAGCTCTTCTGTTCCAGATTTTTCCGATTGTGATTGTAGGGTTTCACGATTTCACTGTTTCTGGGATTCTCAGTAAAGTGGTTCCAAAAAGCAAATGGTTTGTATAATTTCTGGGTTATGGGTTATAATTTGAATATAATTTCTTAATTTTACAGTGAATTAGAGATGGTAACCTTGAGAATCCATTTCGGTGGATATATGGAGAGAGAATTGGAGTCTTACAAGTATGTCGGGGAATTGGGAGTGACAACCACAAAGTGGAATTTGTATGATATATCATGGGAAAAACTCATGAAATTCAATAAGGAAGAAGCTGATAGATGAACTGATAGATTCATTTGGTATAAGGAGATAGTTAAAGAGATGAAGACAATCAACTATGTTTTTGAGGAAAATTAAGAAGATATGTTTGATATGTGTAGGGAAACAAGATGGTGAGATTGATTTTTTCATCGAACATGATATTATTAATTAGCTGAGTGAGCATCTCATGTATATTGTTACACCAAATAGGCAAGGTGAAGGAGAAGTCGATCAACCACTCGAGAAAGCCTCAAGAAGATGACCAAGCGAGCAGTGAAGAGAAGTCGAGCGACCACTTGAAGATGAAGAACCTGAACGATCTGAGTATAAAATGAATGAGTCTGTAGCTGAAGAAGCAGATACAGCTGTGGGCAAATGAGAATCCTGAGATAGGAGATGATGTTGTTGAAGACACCGGAGATGGTGGTGAAGATGATAGGTTTAGGTTAGTGTTTGAGGAAGGTTCTAGGGAAAGGTAGATAAAGCAGCATATCAGAACTTGATGTCTCTAATAATTACAATTCTTTACTAATTTATTTATTGTAATTATTTAACTATTTATCATCAAAACTTATGCTTTGTTGAGTTTGAAATAATTTAATGCATTTTGAAAATCAAAGCACTTAAACAAGTAAAATTTATTTATGGGGTCAAAAATTTCAGTTTTTACGTTAGTTGATGAGAATAGGAAAAATGGAGCCAAATTTTGTAGTGGAGGCAAACAAACAAAAAATTTAAAATTTGGATGTCAATATGTTCATTATATTGCAATACTAGACTTTCCTAAATTCTTCATAAACCTATGGATTTTGACTTGAACTTTCAACCCACAACAAATGAAAGAAATTATTTATTTGATTTGAATACTTGTAGAAAGTGATGATTTTGTTATCCAATAGAAGATTTTAAGTATTTAATTGAAAAAAAAACTAAAATGGTCAATGTTATGTTAACGAGGTTTACAGGTCATTCACTAATCACTATAAAATGGTTTTCAGAAATTCATATTGTCCTATTATTTGGTCAATTTAATCTAAGATTAGAATTGGAAAATATGTCACAACAATTGTATTAAATTCTCAAAACAACACTTTTTATCAAAAAAAATTGTCAACTGACATTTAATATTAAACGGGCAGAGTAGCAATTTACAAAAAAATAAAATCGCATTCTAATCATGAAGTTGGCAAAAGTTTGCATTTTAAACCTTCAAAGTTTAACGCTAACAGTTCAAACCACCAAATTTTTTTTTGTAACACAATAAACATCCAACTTGCCATCCGTCGTCCTGCCGTCACTAAACTGAACGGAACAGTACACACGGTTAACTGAATTGATCATAGACGTTTAGTTTTAATAAAACATGGTTAATTCTTATATCTGTTCTTATTACCATGTTCATAAAGGGAAACCCAAATTGAATTTTAGATTTAGGGTTCTAAAAATTTTCGAGAGAGAGAGACAAAGATTACAAAAGAGAAATCAAAGAGAGAGGAAACCCAAAGAAGAATCAAAGAGGTCTTCAAATGCTCGAGCTGAAATGAGGTAAGCTCTTCTGTTCCAGATTTTCCGATTGTGATTGTAGGGTTTCACGATTTCACTGTTTTTGGGATTCTCAGTAAAGTGGTTCCAAAAAGCAAATGGTTTGTATAATTTCTGGGTTATGGGTTATAATTTGAATATTATTTCTTAATTTTACAGTGAATTAGAGATGGTAACCTTAAGAATCCATTTTGGTGGATATATGGAGAGAGAATTGGAGTCTTACAAGTATGTCGGGGAATTGGGAGTGACAACCACAAAGTGGAATTTGTATGATATATCATGGGAAAAACTCATGAAATTCAATAAGGAAGAAGCTGATAGATGAACCTATAGATTCATTTGGTATATGGAGATAGTTAAAGAGATGAAGACAATCAACTATGTTTTTGAGGAAAATTAAGAAGATATGTTTGATATGTGTAGGGAAACAAGATGGTGAGATTGATTTTTCATCGAACATGATATTTATTAGCTGAGTGAGCATCTCATGTATATTGTTACACCAAATAGCCAAGGTGAAGGAGAAGTCGGTCAACCACTTGAGAAGCCTCAAGAAGATGACCAAGCGAACAGTGAAGAAGAAGTCGAGCGACCACTTGAAAATGAAGAACCTGAACGATCTGAGTATAAAATGAATGAGTCTGTAGCTGAAGAAGCAGATACAGCTGTGGCAAATGAGAATCCTGAGATAGGAGATGATGTTGTTGAAGACACCGGAGATGGTGGTGAAGATGATAGGTTTAGGTTAGTGTTTGAGGAAGGTTCTAGGGAAAAGGTAGATAAAGCAACATATCAGAACTTAGATGAAAGGGAAGAAACAAAAAGGGAAGCAGAGGAAAGTGAAGAAGAATGTGTATTCAAAGAGGATGCTTAGTATCCAGATACACCACTAGAATACAATGACGAATGGGAGCAATGGGACAAGCCAAAAGAGAAGAAGAATGGAAATGGGAAGTCTAAGTTTCATGGAAATTTAGAGAAAGAACCATAGATTGGTTATTCCAGAAATTTAACAAAGATCTAGAGTTTAAAGACTAGCTTCTGAGATACTGATTGAAGACTCAATTGATGTGAAGATGGCAAGGTCTGATGCAAGCAGAATAGTGGTTGTTTGTTGTGGCGAGGAGTGTAAGTTTAAGGTATATTGTTCATTTCAACCACCTATTAATAAGTGGTTGGTAAAGGTACGCCAAATGCGCCACAACCATGGAAAATCAAGCAGAGTGTCCATGTTGAAGCAAGACGTGATTGCAGGCTTGTTTAGAGAGGAGATACAGAGGAACATAAGTTTACAAACAACTATGATCAAAGACACAATTAAATAGCCATATAACATTGTTGTTCCGATTACAAAGTGTTATAGAGGAAGGCACATTGCTTTGGACAGTATCTTGGAAGCTCATAGTACTCAGTTTGGGAAGTTGTAGGATTATGAAGCTGAACTAAGACGAACACATAGTGGTATGACCAAAAATTCGTGTATTGTCGAGAAAAATGGTAGAGATATGTTCAACTGTTTCTATATATGCTTTGAGGAGTTGCGAAAAACATGGAATATTTGTTGTAGGCCGGTGATTGGGTTGGATGGATGTTTTCTGAAATGAGAGTTGACAGGTGAATTACTTGCAGCCTTGGGTATAGATGCAAACAATAGGATATACCCAATTGCATGGGCAGTTGTTCGAGGTGAGAGTGAGGACATTTGGAGGTGGTTTGTTAAGAAGCTAAAGATAGATCTTGGCATAGGAAATAGAGACAACTTGACAATCATTTCTGATAAACATAAGGTAATCTATGTGTTTTTATCTTTATAAAAAAAACTAAAGGTAATCTATGTGTTTTAATCGCTTATGGTCTTCTTATTCTTTCATAGGGTGTGATTGATGTAGAAAATTAACTTCCAAATGCCGAGCATCGTATGTGTCCGAGGCATGTCTATGAAAACTAGAAGAAGCAAGGATTATCAAGATCAGTATACAAGAATCTGTTTTGGGGAGTTGCCTACAGCTAAACTGAAGGAGAGTAGAAGATGCAGTTAGTTAAAATATTTGATCCTGCGGCATATAGTGCGTTACTTGATACAAAAACTGAAAGATGGTATTGTGCATTTTCAGAGAAGATTCGCATTGTGGATACATTCACAACAACCTTTTCTGAGAGTTTGAATAGGACGATCAAAATGGCAAGATCAAAGCCTATAATTAATTTGCTTGAGGATGTAAGTAGACAAGCAATGAGACACTACAAGAAATGTCACTACAAGAAAACTAAGCTTTTACTAGGAACTTTACTAGGAAAATAGTTCCTCGTAAAATTACTACGAGTTAACTTTGAGTTTACGAGGAAACCATTTTTCCTCGTAAAGTTCTCGTAAACTTACGAGAAAAAATGTTTCCTCGTAAACTCGTAGTAAACTTACGTGGCTCTTACGAGGAAAAAGTCATTTTCCTCGTAAACTCATAGTATCTCCTTTCCTCGTAAAGTCCTAGTAATAATTTATTACGAAATTAGGAGGAATGGATTTGTTACTACGAAATTAAGAGGAACTGGATAGAAAATATCGAATTTAAATCAAAAACGTGTTTTGTACCTACTTTTCCTAGCAATTTCCTAGTAAATTCTCAGATTCGAAAATTTCTATAAATACCACCATATCACACCAAAAAAAATCAGCTATAAGCTTGATCAAACACAAAAAAAAAATGTCCGGTCCGGGAAATATTTTCGAGTTGCGGAAGTGGATGTATTCACACAGAGATAATAACGGGAGGGTGACGAAAGAATTTCTCGAAGGGTTGGAGACGTTTATTCATCAAGCAGATTCTACACCACTCACGCAGGAAAGTGGTAAGATGTTCTGTCCTTGTCGGAAATGTTGCAATACCAAATTAGGCCCTCGTGAAAATGTTTGGAAGCATTTAATAAATAGAGGTTTCATGCCATATTATTATATTTGGTATCAACATGGAGAAGATGCTAGTTGTAGGAATGAAGGTAGCAGTAGTAATAGCAATTTTCAGATTGAACCGGTTGAGCATTTGTGTAATGAAGGTAGCAGTAGTAATAGCTATCATCACCAAGAGGAAACAAATGGTAGATTGTGATAGGGTTCATGATATGGTAGGTGATGCCTTTGTAACTCATGATGATGATGAAGTTGAAGAACCTAACTTAGATGCAAAAAAGTTTTATGAAATGTTAGATGCTGCAAATGAGCCAATTTACAGTGGTTGTAGAGAAGGTCTGTCTAAATTGTCGTTGGCTGCTAGAATGATGAGTATTAAAACCGATCACAATCTACCTGAAATTGTATGGATGCATGGGCATGCTTGTTTAAAGAGTATTTTCTAGAAGACAATGTGTCTGCTGAATCTTATTATCAGAATTCCGAAATTGGTATATAGTCTTGGGTTGCCCTCGGAGATGATAGAAGTTTGCATCGACGCATGATTTACTGGGGAGATGATGAGAAGTTAGAAAAATGTCGATTTTGTAAGAAGCCACGATTCAAACCGCAAGGTCGAGGTCGTAATAGGGTACCGTACCAAAGGATGTGGTACCTACCAATCACAGACAAATTGAAAAGATTGTACCAATCTGAGGAGACTGCTGGAGGGATGAGATGACATGCCGAGCATACTCAGACGGATGGAGAGATGACTCATCCATCAGATGCAAGAGCCTGGAAACATTTTAACAATGTACATCCACATTTCGCTAGCAATGGCCGGAATGTGTATCTTGGATTATGCACTGATGGATTTAGTCCATTTGGAATGTCTGGGAGACAATATTCATTGTGGCCGGTCTTTCTTACACCGTATAACTTGCCACCGGAGATGTGCATGCGACGAGAGTTTCTATTCATGAGCATATTAATACCTGGTCCAAAACATCCAAAAGATCTCTCGACATTTTTCTACAACCACTGATAAAAGAGTTGAAAGATTTGTGGTCAACAGGGGTGAGGACATATGATTGTTCAACGAAAACAAACTTTACGATGCGAGCGATGCTTTTGTGGACCATAAGTGACTTTCCTGCATATGGTATGTTGTCTGGGTGGACTACACATGGGAGATTAGCTTGTCCATATTGTAATGGAATGACAGATGCGTTTCAGTTGAAGCATGGTAGGAAGACTAGTTGGTTCGATTGTCACCGTCGATTTCTTCCCATTCACCACCCATACCGAAGAAACAAGAAATTGTTCAGGCACAAAAGGGTTGTCAGAGACACTCCTCCTCCATATTTAACTAGGAGAACAAATCGAAGCGCAAATCAATTACTACTGTGCTCTAGAAACAGCTCCTCGTGGTGGGAATTGGCATGTTCCCAGTAATATGCCTGATTCTTATGGTGTTCAGCACAATTGGCACAAAAAGAGTATATTTTGGGAATTGCCATATTGGAAAGATCTTCTTTTGCGCCACAACCTCGATGTGATGCATATAGAGAAGAACTTTTTTGAGAACATCATGAACACTATATTGAATGTCCCAGGGAAGACGAAAGACAACGTAAAATCAAGGTTGGACTTACCCGATATCTGCTCAAGGAGGGAGCTACATATAAAAAGCAATGGGCAAGTTCCAGTTCCAATATTCAGACTGTCATCAGAAAAAAGTCTGCGTTGTTCAACTGGGTGGCTTCAGAAGTGAAGTTCCCTGATGGGTATGTTTCAAATCTCTCAAGATGTGTTGAGAAAGGGCAAAAGTTCTCCGGGATGAAGAGCCATGATTGTCATGTCTTTATGCAGCGACTACTTCCCTTTGCGTTTGCGGAGCTTACTACCGGCAAAAGTACATGAAGCACTTTCAGGTAATTAATTAATATAATACGATGACATGATTAATTTATTTTATATATATATATATATATACTAATGTGGATAATTTTTGTTTTCATATATATATAAGGAATTGGAGCATTTTTTAGGGATCTGAGCTCCCGCACTCATAAAGTGGAAGTTGTCCAACAACTTCATGAAAACATCCCCGTCTTAATCTGCAACTTGGAAAAAATATTCCCGCCAACTTTTTTCGACGTCATGAAACACCTAGTTGTCCACCTCCCGTATGAGGCATTACTTTGTGGACCCGTGCATTATGGATGGATGTATCAGTATGAAAGGGCCATGAAAACTTTGAAAGGAAAAGCCAAAAACCTAGCAAGAGTTGAAGGTTCTATTGTTGCGGGAAGTTTGACGGAAGAAACATCACATTTCACTTCGTACTACTTTGCACCGAAAGTACGTACAAGGAAACGAGCTCCAAGAAGATATGATGATGGTGATGTCGTGCCGACATATATGGAAGACGATGTTCCAGACATCTTTTGTCAAATTGGGCGATTGGGTGGGAAATTGAAAGAGGTTTGGTGGTCGGTGATGAAGACGTCCATAGTGCACACCTTTATATTCTTCTTAATTGCGAGCATCCATTGATTACTTTTTTTGAAAGGTAAATATATAACATACACTTATACTATATAATATATATATATATATATTCAATATTAAATATATAACATAACATATATGATTTTACAGTGAATTTGAGACTCAAGTCGAGGAAGCAATACCTGGTATATCGACAACTGAGTTAGACAAAGGAAAGATCAACACTTTATCAAGTGGTTGAGGAAACAAGTATTTATTTATTACTTAAATTGTATGCATACATTACCACAAAGTAAGTCTAATGTCTAATTATTTTACTTTTTGTTGCAGGTTGATTATGACGATCCTGAGTATCCCGCATGGTTTCGCGAATTACTTCAAGGTCCAGTTGCAAAGGTCACTACATCGTTGATGTATTTCACCCGAGGCCTATACTTTTCATACCCTATGACTATAGTAGACACCGGGCGACAAGTAATTATGGAATATGTGTGAAAGGCGAAACAGATTTCTACGGGATCTTGCAGGAGATTTATGAAGTTTAATTCCCGGTTATGGGTTTAAAATGCGTTATCTTCAAGTGTGAGTGGTACGACCCCGTCGTAAATAGAGGTGTTCGGATTAACAAGAACGGATGTAGTTGATGTCAACGGTGGACGAAGGTACACCAAATTCTTTTTTTTTTAATATCCAGGTTTCCAGTATTAATTAATTTTTACATATTGATCTTTATTTTCGTAGGTACAACAAGTTCGAGCCTTTCATATTAGCTTCCCAAGCAGATCAAGTTTGCTTCATTCCATACCCTCGGATTACTACCTCGGGAATAAACTGGTTAGCTGTTATCAAAGTTACACCTCGAGGACGAATAATCGCTGGAGAAGAACCACCATTACAAGAAGAAAACACCAATGAGATCGAGGAAGCTGAAGCAGAAATTGATGAGTTCCTACTCATTGATCCGCATAATCGTGAATACAAAGATGTTCCTGATCACTCAACGAACAAAAGTGTAGACGACGAGTTTTTAGAAAATGATGATGTTTCAACAGATTACGATAATGTATCCGAATGAATTATGTATGTTTATAAGTTTGTTTAATCACAAAAATGAATTTGGATTATATATGTTTTAATCACAAAATCAATTTGCATTTGGGGTTTGGGGTTTATGTGTAGAAGAGGTTAGGAGTTTGGTTGTAGAAGAGGTTATAAGTTAAGGAAGTTGTGGTTTGGGGTTTGGGGTTTCGAGTTTAGGGATTTATAAACCCTTTCCTCGTAAAGCCCTAGTAATAGAAAACACGGGCATAGCCGTTTCCTCGTAATGTTCTAGTAAGATGTTACTAGGGCTTTACGAGGAAAAAAGCGGGCATAGCTATTTCCTCGTAAAGGGTTTTCCTTGTAAAGCCCTAGTACAACCATTACGAGGACCTTACGAGGAAATAAAAACACGGGCATAGATATTTCCCTCGTAAGGTCCTAGTAACATTACTAGGGCTTTACGAGAAAACAAAATTCCTTATATATACTCGAGCAATCCGGTTTCTCATTTGCTAGTAACCTTCTCTCTAAATCCTCTAAAGGTTCTCTCTAATTCGTAGTTAGGTGATTAGATTAGGGAATTTAGATAGGGGTTAGGGAATTTAGATTAGGTGGTTAGTTTAGGGAATTTAGATTAGGTGGTTAGTTTAGGTAATTTAGATTAGGTTGGTTTACTTTTATTTATTGTTTTTTTAAATTATACGGGGAATTAATGTTTTGATTTTTTTTTAAATATAGATGCCTAGACAGAGTAAGCTTGCTAAGGCTGCTGGTAAGAGGACGTCGTCTCTCGAGGGGAGTCACTACGGAGATATGTTTGGGCGTCAGGATGCTCCGGGTTCATCTTCGTCAGCTCCCGGTTCATCTTCGATTCCCGAGAGTCAGGGAGCTTCTACGGCGTCCCGACAACCACCTCCTCCTCCACCACCACCTTCTCCTCCTCCTCCACCGGTCGGGGTTCATCCCGATTTGCAGGTGCCGCCAAACGCACCCTTTGCGGTGTACACGGTGGAGGATATTTTGGTCCTTCCAGGCAGAGAAGGGCTGGCAGAGTTAGATCCTATCCGACGGGACGGCCAAAACGTATTATGATATGTTTTAATTTTTAAAAAGTTTTTTAATTTATTTCTTAATTACAAAATATTTAGAAATTAATCTAATTAATGATTTATTTTGTGTCTTTCCAGGTTTGGTCTTGACAATTGTGTCGGATCTAGCGTCACAGACTGTATTAAGGGATACTTTCCCGATCCAGCTCCAAACTGGAAGATGACGGCGAGCCACACAAAAAAGACGTGGTTCAAATCGTTCGCTGTAAGTTTAATTCGTTAATTTATTTTTAATTATTTAAAATTATTAATATTATTGAACTAATCCGTCTTTTATTTTTTCTGGTTACAACAAAAGTATCGTTGGTCTATTGGGATTCACCAGCGGGTGAAGAAGGAGTTTGAGGCCAAGGCAAGAGCACGATTGCTCGACATGGTCTACAACTGGAAGGACGACTATCAGGTATAGATTTATAAATTATAATATATATACAGTTTTAAAAATATTATATATTGACTTTAATTCTAATTTTTTTAAATCAGGTGGATGGTTACGAGGCCGGGAAACCCGATTGCCTCACAACCACGGTGTGGGATGGCCTCATCAGCTATTGGGGGTTGCCGGACTCGGCCAGAACCTCCAACACAAACTCCGGGAACCGCATGACCAGAGACGAGCATGGCAACATGAAGGTGCTTCACACCACGGGTCGAAAACCTCACGGGCACACGGGTCGAAAACCTCACGGGGGAGTTCGTCTAGACATGGTAAGATGATTTTTAATAACTATTTAATTTTTGTTTTATTTGAATATTCCAAATTAATATTTAATTTTAAAAATTACTTTTAGGCTTAAGAGACATGAGTTCTTCCATCTATGAAAGACCTTTACGAGAGGACCCACCGGAACAAGGCTGGGCAGTTTGTAGATCCTGCTTCCGAGCGGATCTACAACGAGGTTGTTGCCCGAGTTGACGAACGCCAGATCCAGCTGACTCAGCAGACTGGGACTCCAGTCGTATTATCCACTCTTGAAGTGGATAAGATTTACGAGGAGGTAAATAATTTGTTTTACTATTAATTTTTAATATTTTTTTTAAATTTTTTCTTAATGTTATTAATATTTTTATTTACAGGACGCCCCTAGGAAAAAGGGGCGTATCATCGGGATTGGCTCGGTTAACGATGTCCTTGCAGCGACATCGTCTTATCATCAGGAGCAGCATGATGTCAATGCTCAGCTACGCTCGCAGTTGTCTTGCTCACCGAGCATGTGACTTCTCTCACCGATGTCCTCGACATTATGGCGGTTGGAAACCCGCATTTGGAGGAGATGTTGCGTCAGAGACGGGTAAGCGGAGGGATTCCAACCCAACAGCATCCACCATCACAATCACAGCCGGCAACCAACTATGGAGAGGATTTGCCGAGCCAGGACGACGAGTTCGTTCAGCAATTTCACGACCAGCATCCGTAGTTTTTTTTTTATTTTTAATTGTATATTATGAATTTTAAAACTTTTTGTATATTATTTAGTTATTTATAAAATATTTTGTTTTTTATATTTTATACTGATTTTTTTTATTTTTTAAAAATAAAATAATTATATTTATAATTAATTTTTTTAATAGGAAAAAAACATTTCGAAGCAAAATCCTCGTAAAGGTTTCCAAGTAATGTCCTCGTAACTGGTTCTAGTAAGTTCCTCGTAATTTATTACTACGATCTTACGAGGAAAAGCTTACTACGAGCTTACGAGGAAAGCCTACGAGGACCTTACGAGGAAAAGCTAACCACGCCTTTACGAGGCAAACGTTTCCTCGTAAATTCGTTAGGACCTTACGAGGAAAAAGGCTTTACGATGAACGTGTTTCGAAGAAACGCGTTTCCTCGTTATTTCCTAGTAAATGGCCATTTACTAGGAAATAACGAGGAAAACCCGTCCTAGTAATGGACGAGTTTTCTTGTAGTGTGGTGGGTAGTATTAGCGGACGAAAAACGCTATGCGTCTAAAATCATAGCGCTCCCTTCCACGCTCTGACAGCGCCTGTTATAATAGGTCCGACCACTTTTAATAGCGGTTTAACGATACAACAATAGCGTTATTTGTTATGTAATTGTTGATATTTATAATAACGTTGTATAATTGTTATTAAAATCTATTAATTTTATTTTTCCTGCTAGGATAGATAGCAAATGTTTCGTATTATTAATTATCCATAAATTTATTAATAATAATTACAATTTTTGTTTTATAATTTTAATTTAAAATGTAATTCAAATATTTGTAATATAAAAATTAAATTATTAAAAATTCCAATAAAAATTTAATTATTCCAAAACCCATATACATTAACTTGTTCTTACAAACCACAACACAACTTATGAGCACTGAATTGACCTTCACTTTCTCTCCAAAGACTAGCCATGGGTATGGAATCGTCGGGAACCTCAAATTAACAGAATTCTGAAATATAAAGAGTAAAAGAACCATTTAAATAAACGATGGCTCTAATAAGAGACTCGAACAATGGTCTTGGGAAATATGATTGAAGTAACTCACCGCGTATAGTGATACTTGGCCATCATCCATTGTCTTGAACGACATGGAAGTCTCTCGATGCTGTACAAAGAAAAGGACAGCATGGTAATTCACTGAACACTGTGACAGAAGAAAGGACACTTAGCGGGAGACCTAGGTACTTAGACTTACCACAACAGATGCTATCCCGGGGAATAAGCCAGAGCAAATGACAGCGCGAACCAGAGACTGATTGTGACTTAGCTTGTTGTTGAGAGCTGAATCATCGTGTACTAAGCCAGCTTCTTCAGGATATAGTTGAACTGTTTCCTCAGAGAATGTATCGCCTGAAGCGTCTGAGCTGACAGAAAATTCCTCCAACAATACTCATAAGCTGATCCTTCTCTTTCAGCATTTTTCCACCCTTCGAAGGCACAACGAGTGCCATATGGTCACTGTAGTCTTTTGCTGAGAATCTCAACTTGGCTGATAAAGCTAACTAAAATAAAACAAGGAATCATCAGATGTTCACTCAATTTGCGAGATTTTAACCACAAGATTCTTCAGAACAATTATTTGCCAATTAATCAACCAATCACAGATTCCAGTTTGATCCTCTGCACAACACCAGCTCTTCCTCACGAGTCACGACCACCACCTTTACAAGGAACAAAAAATTAAAGAAACAAACTTTAACTTCAAATCAAACCATATAAAGCATAAAACTTTACTGTAACAAGAACAAAAAAAACACAGAGAGAATGAGAGGCATACCTTGAGAGACAGAGAAGTGATCAGTGGTGGTTATGATGAGCGTGACGGTGGTGGTGGTGACTCCGGTGAAGATGGATCTGAGAAGCGATGGTGGTGGTTACGAGCATCGCGGTTTCATCGACGGTTGAAAGAGACTGATTAGACTGAACCAGAGGGAGCTGGCCGATCGATTGCGTTGTTGGTTTGATTGGAACCTTTTGGCTTGTACGGCGGATGAAGAGGAAGAGAAGGAGCCAAGGTTTGCTATGGCGTTGATTTCGTTACCCATCGCCTCTCTCTCTCTCTCTCAGAAAATAATTGAAAAAGAGGGAGACAAATCTCAAGCGTTGATTGAGTATCATCTAACGGTCAAGAAGGTGATCCGAGTCCAACCAATAGAAAACAAAGGTGAAGATAGATAGGAGATTGATTTTGGATCTTTGATTGAAAAATCAATCAATGGCTCAGAAAAAAGTAAATATTATCTTCTTTTTTCTTTAAAATTGTTGTGAAATTATTTAAACTTTAAATAATTTGATATCATAATTTAAAACTTTTAATCTGTATTTAATCTGTATTTTTATTTAAATTTTAAAATTGTGTGATTGACTAAAATATTAAAAATTTAGATTTAATGTTTTATGATATAGATCAGTATGAAGTATGTGGTTAGGAGTTTAGGGATTGAAGTTATATTATGAATATACTCATTTATTTAAATTTTATAGTTTGTTTAGTTTCATCATTTAGTATAAAATAAGTGTTATAAATTTAAAATGTTATGATTTAATACTTCTTGTATAGAGTTTGGAATGATTTAGGGTTTGGAGTTATAAGTACGGTTAGGGGTATATGCAGGGTTTTTATTATAATGTTTAAAGTTGAATATTTATGTATGATATTTGAGTGTTTGGATTAAAATGTTTAAAGTAGAAGATTTATGAATAAAATGAAATTCAAGATATAAGGCTTGAGATATGTAGTTAAGGTTTAGGGTATGTTTAGGGTTTAGAACTAAAGGTAATTTATTTTTTGTTTTTTCTAATTTATTATTAGTGTTGAATTTTCTTTTTATCATATTAAAGTAAAAAAGTTATTTATTTATTTATTTACTTATTTATTATTATTAGTGCTTTTAAAATCATTAATAAATATAATTCACTCTAATAAAACACAAGTAATATTTAACAAATATAATTTGGTTGTGATACAAGATTTGATAAACATAATCTTTATTTTATTATGAAATTTCAAATTTATTGAACAATCATAAACGAATGTTCTTTACAAATCATTTTTTTTTTAAAAATATTGTTTGAGATTTAGAATTTAGATTTATGATTAGATTTTGGATGTGGTTTGAAGTTAAATTTTGAGTTTATGGTTTAAACTTTGATATAAGGTTTAGAATTAAGTTTTGGAGTTTAGGATATACACCTCTAAAATATTATATATAAAATATTTTTATTATCAAAACTCAAATTATCATTTTTATCCTTTTAGAGTATGTTTAGGGTTTAGATTTTTTTTTGAGAAAAAATATTTTTTTAGGGTATATTTAGGGTTTAGATTTTGAGGTAAAAATACTATTTTTTTTTCTAATTTGTTTTAGTACTAGATTTTCTTTTTATCATATAACATTCCCATACATTATCATAAGCATCTCTCCAAGTTTCTAAATAGGTACAAAACATATTGAATTTTTAGCTATAAAGATAAGAACTTTTCAGTTTTAAGAATCAAAAGGATCAATCTCCGGATCATCCTTTCTTCTTGTTCTTGTGTGGACTCATTACCAGTGAATCACCTAAACGATCCCAGAACATTGACACAAGCCTCTAGAGATAACGCAACAGGCCACTCGGTAACAAACACAATCACCTTGGAAGCTCTAAATGCCATTTCTATGTGCTGCATCACGTAACCTCTTCTCCATTCCTAAAAACATGTTTAGAACAGAATAAACATAAATAAACCTTAGAACTACTCAAATCAAACTTCAAAAGTAGAAATAAAAACTCTAAAACTACTTGAATATGAAAGAAACAAGAATATATGGAGATGTGTAATCGGTTAGTAAATAATCGGTTAGTGCATAAGGAAACAGAGTATTGTAGCTCCATCAAAAGTGGACAACAAGGGCCATCTTTCTTGAAACAGAGGTTCCCATAAGATATCAGAACCACATAGCTCTCTCTGCTGCTTCCACAGGTGCTCTGTTTATTTTCTGTAACTAGTGAGATAACATTGATCTTGCTTCGAGTAACACAAGAATCACATCAGCTAAACTTTACATCCCATGAAACCTGAGATGCTACTAGTTACTTGAGGAGTCGAGAGAAGCAAGGCACCGTGTTGACTGAGTTTAGATCCCAGCGATCAGATCCTCGTCCTCCTCCGCCGCATGATCTGGACTCTGATGATTTCTCTCCCCTGGAGATCCGAAGATGGAGACGGTTGCGAGAGGAACGAAGCTACACCCCAGAATTGGCTTCTCAAGGTCTTGGTAAGCTCCAGGATGTCTTCCTTAACTCCTCGAGGAGACTGTGACTCCGACACCGATTGATTCTGAGCGGAATCATCATCACCATGCCGTGGCTTCTCGACATCGTCGTCGTCCTCGTCGAGCTTGAGTGAGTTCGCGATGGATCTAGCTAACCAAGCCATATCTGAATCTCTTCAATATCTCTCTCTCACACAAGTTGCGATCGTGATCTTTTTACAACAGCTCGTTGATGAAAGAGGTTCGTCTCGGTGATGAAAGAGGGGCTTCCTTTGCCGATGAGGTTTAAAGGAAGAGGCTTTATGGGTCGTTGGAAACAGCCGGAGAATTCACCGGAGATTGGATGTGTACGACGCGGTAGGAGCTGTCGATGCTGTTTCGAAGAGGAATGAGCTAGGAGCGTAGAGAAAGCTAGAAAGGAGATGCTACAGATCTGAGAAGTGTTGAGAAGCATTTTGGTCCATTAGATCATTTGTAATCAATGGTTAATATTAATCATTAAGGTTATCCATATGATATTTTTCTTAACCAAATGAAATTTAAGAAAGAAGAAACAAAAAATAAATAAAATAATGATAACTCTTCATTGTTTTGCTTGTTATATCGAATTTTAGAAATTTTAAAATGTTATGGATATATATAGATTTTTGAGACAAATTGTTTAAGTTTTTAAGTTTAATGTGGTATTGAACTTGCTTTTTTTAAAAAAAATATTGAATTTGAACTTAAACTTAATATTTGAATCACAATAAGAAAATATATAAGTTTAGGGCTGAAATTAAAAGAAAAAAAATATTTAAGTTTTAGGGATGGTTGAGAAATAAAATAGAGTAAGAGGGAAACTAAAATGAGGTAAGAGGGAAAATTAATTATTTTCCCGCCTTAGTTATGCATAACGTTTCAAAAATCGATAATGCTATGTATACTACATTTCTAATAATTGTGTGAAGAATTGAAATTGGACCAACCAAACATAGCGTTTGCATTTTAAAAAACGCTATCTAAATTTAAGGGGTATGTCAACCATAGCACCAAAGCAAACAACGCTATCATCTACTACTTATCAAAACCCATATTTCCTGTAGTGAGAAGGATTTTGAGAAGGTTTTTGAAAAGCACAGAAGTGTGACACTACTGTAACACCAATCACAATGGTGATATTGGAGAAAGCAAGGGTTGCAAATAAGTTATGCTCAACATTACGCAACAGAAAAAGCGTGTATGAAGTTAATGAGTTCGACTGCGGTTATTCTGTGAATATATCCACTCACCAGTGCGCTTGTCGGAAATGGGATCTAACTGGTATACCTTGCAAACATCATGTTTGTGTCCTATATAATACTACACAGATGTTTCGAAAAAGACTTATAAGGAAAACATTAAACCAGTGAATGGAGACAAATTCTGGAAGAAAACTTATAAGACGCCAATAACAATACTTGAATTTCGCAAGCCAAGAGGTCGTCCAAAGACTTGGGACATGAAAAAAGAACCATTTGAAGATCTTCATAATGCTGGAAAAGCAACTAGACATTGATGTATTTCTCGTTGTAGAAAATGTAAGAAAGCATGACATAATTGAAGAGAATGCAAGAATAAAGCAATGGTTGTGGAAGGACAAAAGAACCGACATGCTCGTCCTCGAAATAACCCAAATGAGGTACTTACTTTCTTTCATTTTTTTTTGTTTTTCTCATTGTTGTTATACAATTCTTTTTCTTGTTTTGTGTTTCAGATTCATCCTACAATACCGCGAAAACCAAGTTGAAGAAGGAAGACTCCAGCCACAACAAGCAGCTCTCAGCCTATACAATCCAATGTAACTGGTCAAGTTGGTGTAAATTCTAGTGCTCCTCAACCTAATCAGATAAAACCACATGTGAAGAAGGCTTCTCGGGGAAGATAACTGAAGATAAGGAAAAACGGAAACATACCATATGGTGTTGGGACATTTTGGAGCCCTTTCACTGATCGACGTTTGAAGTGTTTGGGAATGGGGTCTATGATATATCTGACAGAGAGCATCCACAAGTCCCAAACATACAACCTTCTCAAGACCAAAATAACCAGCCTCCTTATGAGAATTAAGAAGACTGTCGTTGGTTTAGCTTTGATTACATTGTGTTTCAGCTAGATTTTTTTTCGTTTTGTTTAGCTAGCTTTGGTTTAGTAAAGTTCTTGGTTTTAGCTTTGATCGGCTTTTGTATGAATGTCTGACAACACTATCGATTTTGTTCTTCTTCCCAAGGTTTCTTTGTTATTTTTTCACAGTACTAGATTCAAATACAACAATAACAATCGATAGTAGAAGCACAACAAAATTCTAACAAACATATCTTACAAAATGAAAGCTTAGCAAACATAAGTCTTACAAACCGAAAGTTAAATAAACATAAGGCTTACAAACATGTCTTACATACACAACATAAGTTTTACAACCAATAGCATAAAAAATAGTAGTAGGAATCAAACAAACAACATCAATACTTGGAAATCACCATTAGTCCTCCCACTACCACAGAAAAACCAATCGAAGAAGCCACAAGAACATTCCTAAGAACTGAAGTCCTCTCACTTAGTATCAATATCTTTCTACTCAAAGCTTCACATTCTTCATTTTTTCCTTCATTCTTTCAACTAATTCACTTGAGATTTCCGAGTTATAATAGCCATGAGTTGAAAGTTTTACCTTCTCCCTCAAACTTGAAAGCTCTTCTTTTTGCTCTCGGATTATGTCTCTAGCTTCCAACAATGCAAGATGCTGCCATCCACCGGGTTTCTCCACATCACGCCAACAAAAAAGTTGCAGGAATCCCACCCGTTCGCAACATGACGCCCTCTGAAGCTCCAACCTGGATTCTCACGAGTCCAAGCTCTTACAACCTTTGCTGGCCGGTTACAGTCGCAATTTACACCATCGTTGGATGATGAAATTTCACTCTGCGAATTGAGACTCCAAGACATTCTCCAATTCTTTATGTTGTTACTCTGTTTAGACCTCTTGAGTTTCACTCTCACTAACCCTAATTCCCAAACTGATTCAGGGTTCTCCTTTTTATAGTCTAGAAACCAGATCTACAACGTAGTTAAAAGAGAGTAAAAAATTAACCATCTATATTATTAAAACTGAAGTACTTTTGATACAGTTTGAAAACATGAATAAACCTATGAATGCGAATTATTTGAAAACATGGATATCATTATAAAAAATACTTCATTTTATTTACAAATTTAGCCAATAAATTAAGTATTTCATTTTTTATTTCTTTTATTTACAGATTCTGCCACTGCATTTATAAAAAAAATAAATTAAATAATTAAAATTCCAAATTTTAATTAACCAAATCGATATTAATATATTGAGCATTTAATTTTTTTAGTATGTTATTCAATTTTAAAATAAAATTAACAAAAAAAAACATGTTAATATATGAATAGTACAATTACAACAAATTGCATCAAGTTTATAAATTTTTAATATAATATTATGTCCAAATAAAAAACTATTATCAAACATCTATATTATAATATAATATATTTTAATCTATATTTAAATTACAAAACATAAAAAAATATACATGAGATTTTTTTATAAAACCAGTAGTTTATAAATTTATGTTCAACACAAATTAAATCAAACATTCGGCAGAGGCATGGATGAAATTCTAGTGTTTTTATTAAAACTAAGCGTATGTGAACAATTCCATGAACGGTATTAACTGTTCCGTTAAGTTTAGTGACAGCAGGATGACACGATGTCAAGTTGGATGTTTAATAATGCGGATTTTCCTTTACAAAAATGCATTGACCATTACAATCCAAGTAAACTCCATGGGCTTTTCAGCCCATCTGCAAACAGAAAGGTAGTAGCTTCCCTAGATTCGCCAAAATCTTTGTCTAATAAACTTAGTTTCATGTTTCAGAAATCACGAAGAATCACCAGCTGAGGAAGAAGTACACGATCCAACTCCGTGAGAACTAGCTCGTGCTTAAGGTATATTATATATAATATGTCTCTCTGGTCCTGAAACATAGTAGAAACTGCTGTTTCTGATTTTGGAGTACATCGTGTTTGTTTGTTTGTACAGGAATTAGATTTGCTAGAAGAAGACACAAACGTCTACAAGTTGATTGGTCCGGTTCTAGTGCAACAAGATTTGGCAGAAGCTAATGCAAATGTTCGCAAACGTATTGAGTACATCTCTGCTGAGCTGTAAGTTATTTTCTTGTCTTTTTTGTTGAAGCTAATGTAGCCAAGTTTCGTATTTTCTCATTCACCATGAGAAACCCAGTTGAATTATCTGTTCAGACTCAATAGTTAAAAACGAGAGAACCTTTTGAATTGTTATCTCAACTTGAAAAGGAAAAAAGAGAGAAGGCTACTTGTGAATGATGTTTGATTAAATGTCTTTTCTTTGTAAAACGAGGACATGCTATGAGAATAGGGATATGTAGTGTTTCACTTCTGTGGAAGCATTTCTTCTTAGTTCCTATATACTCCCTCCGTTTCGAATTAATTGTAGTTATAGTATAAATTTTTTGTTACAAATAATTCGTTACAAAATAAGTGTTTTTTTTTTATTTTAATGCAATTTTTTCTATTAATTTATCTCTTTTGCCCCTAACTAAATTAAGATAAGAAAATAAACGTTATGCAATTCTAATGGTCAAACAAGGATAAATTTGAACATTTAACTAATTTTTAATTTGTGTTCAAAATTCTAGAACAACAACTAATTTAAAACGGAGGGAGTAGGAACTATGAGGATGTTGATAATGTGTTTGAGCTATATAGCATCATGACTCATGATCTTCAGGTATACTGTTTATTGTTTGCAGGAAACGGATTGATGCAACTCTCCAAGAAAATGAAGGACAACAAAACAACAAGAGAGAGAAGAAGTAAGTCATCCCTCTCACAGATTATATACTTGTTTGAATGCATTTTTAGCATGATGATTAAGCTTACTACGCTTTAGAAATATTTAGTAGTGGTTTTTGGGTCCATTTATGCATGTCCTGGAAGTAAAGACTTGAAACTGAGTGCGCTCCTCTGTCTTGTTTGAGTGGTGGACTTAGCACCATATAATAATTTGTTTGTTTAAAGAATAGTGACACGAATGGACACAAATGAAAATTGTTCATTTGCTTAAACTAGTGATGACGATCCGATGGAATCAACTCTTGCAGATGATGAAGTTACAACAAGGACTACAATCTATTAAGGTGGTAGGAAAAGCAAAGGCTTGATTGAGCTACTAAATTGCAACCCCACATTTGTCAAAGCCCTTCACCACTTGTGCTCAACTCTGTCTTAATGGTTTCATGTTCAGTTATTAAGGGTTCTTATGGTTTTAGTTTTGTGGTGACCATGTCCCTTAGTCTCCTTTTTGTTGTTGACAACTGCACTTGAATGTGTGTGTAAAACTTATACAGATTTTGTCGCCCTGTATCTAGTTATGAAGTTTGTATATTTACACTGGTATCTTCTGTGTATATATATGTCTATTCGATTATGCATATATATATATATATATATATATAAACTGCAGTGTATTCATCCCACATGGTACTGTTACTATCTCCAAACATCCTCTTCAATTTGTGTGTACTTTCTGGAGCAGTGTCCAAAAGTAACCTTTCAGCTATCTTATTGGCAATGGATGAGTTTCACTGTTGAGAAGAAACTTATCCACCGAGTCATCTCCAAAGAGCAAAGTATAAGTACTTCAATGTTTAACCAAAGAAAAATGTCTCCAAAAATGATCTCGTCTACGAGGAGGCACTTGTGTTACATCACCCAATGATGTTTATCCACCTGTTTTCACCTTTGTGTACGTTTCAAATGCTTCAAAAATCTGCCGACCCGTATAAGCAGTTTTTAGAAATGTGTTAGCTTTCAAGATAAAAACATAGTCCCCCAAAGAACTCATTTAATGAGAGAAGATCTTCTGAATAGCTTTCATACTTTGTATCTTTTGTGATGGGATAGAGAACAAAGAGTGATTCAACAATTTCAGGAACAATAGATTATCTCTTTCGGATACATGACGCTTGTATATCCACCTTCAACACCATCCTCAGAGTATTCCCGCTTTTTTAGAATCCAAGAATTAATAAAGTAAAATAACAAAGGAAAAGATAACTCACAAAAGCAACATTAAAGTTTTGGAGAAAAGGTACAAAGCAAAATCTACCTCTCTGACTTCATACATCTCAAAGCATGCTCAATCTTTCTTCTCATCCTCTTCTACACAAACCCTTTTGTTTTGTTTTACCAAACTTTCTGTCATGTCCTTTAGTGGCAGCAATCGTTTGGGTAAGTTGTGTTGGAATTCAAATTTATAAGTCTTTGGTTTGTGTAAATTTTTGTTGTAATTTGAAGAGAAATTTGAAATTGTGTTTTGAGTTCTAAATAGAAAGATTTTCATTTAAATAAAATGGAATAGTAAAAAAAATCTCATATTACTTATGAGAAGAGAAATAATTTTAGTATATATATGGCATCCTTTTAACAAGGTTCACAAGCTTTTGGGAACACTATGGCGAATGACTGAGAGATGCCATTATGCAAATCACACATGCACGCTGTAGTCACCGGGTTTCGTATTGGGCTTTGGTCTTGGGTTTTGAGTCTTGGTGAATATGGGCCTTATCCACAAAAGATGTTATTTTTTTGAGTAAATGCATACCAATTTTTTTGGCATAGTTTCGTAGATAAATCCTATAAGATTGCATCTAAAATGTTTTGATAAATCTAAACATTTTAGATTGTGTCAAGATAATTTCGGAAATATTTTCAGCTAATTATTAGAATATTACCGTTCTTTCATATCACAAAAAATAATATTTTCAGAATATTCTTTCATTTAATGTTTATCTTTATAGCTTGTCGATCAAGCTTCCTTCCCATATAAATAAGCGCATAACCACTTCATTAATTCATACGCTTAAAATAGTTAGAAACTTCCATAAAACCTTATTCGTCTACTTAGCGAGCCTCAAGAGTATTCATAGTATTTAGTTTGTAGATTTTGTTTTGGATGTTGCGAAACAGTCTCGTCATGGTTGTATCCTGAGATTCGAAAATCGCATAGAACCGTCATTCATTACGGGCGATATATTGAGTTAAGGAAAAATATCAATTCTTGACTCTGCAAATTCATATTTTCCTTCACGATTTCTTAAACGTTTTAAGTCTTTATATTATCGTTTCATATGCTTTATGTTTTGTAATTTCCAGTTAGGATTTTCGTAGTCTTACGATTGTAACTCAAAATATCCACTTCCTGCCTATTGCTTAAATCAGATTAAATTATTGCAATTTTTTTGTTTATCTAAATGGGTTTTCAAAACGTTTTTAAATCAATCTAAAAAGATTTTCAAACACTCTTTAGCTATTATGCAGAAGGTTTTGATCTATAAGACGAATAATATAAGAAAACTGTTTACACCACAATCTCTCATACGTTCGTGATCTTGTTTTTCTGAAGAAAAAAACATTAAACAATCTTATTTGTTTAAAATAAAATTAGGCTTCTACTTCCTGAAGTGAAATCATCTATGAGAGGGTCTTAATCATAGTTCACATATCCAAAGAACCTTTCGTAAATACAAGAAGATATTGAGATCCAGAGGTTTGGTGAATATGTTTGCCAATTGATTTTCAGAAGGTACATGCTTAATGATCTCTACCAGTTCTCAAATAAAATGATGTCTAACGTCTACATGTTTAGTTCTAGAATGTTGCACAATTTTTTTGAGATATCTATATCACTCTTATTATCACAGTGAACAAAGAATGAATTTGTAAAGATACCATAGTCATTTATCATATGTCTCATCCATAAACGTTGTGTTGCAACAACTCCTTAGTGCAATATACTGCTGCCTCCAGCCATGAGAAAGACACACATTTTTGTTTTTCGATGTTCCATGAGACAACATTGTTTCCTAAAAAGAAAGATCCCCTTCAAGTACTCTTTCAATCATCCAAGCCACATGCATAGTTTTGCATCACAAATTCTGCAAGATTTTTGTTAGTTTCAATCGAGTAATTTACACCATATATAGAGTACCTTGAACGTATTTGATAATATGGGTTAACCGCTTGCAGATGAGAAACCTTTAGATTTGCCAGATATCGTGCACACATATCCACACTTAGTAAGATAGTGTCTGTTGCAGTGAGATACAAAAAGATCCCAATAAATGCTCTGTAGAATCCTTCATCAACCTTAACTTATTCTTCATCTTTGCTCAGCTTGCTTGTAGTATTCATAGGATTTCGAGATATTTTGCATGTTACATGTCAAATCTTTTAACTAGATTTCGTGTAAAGCTACTCTGGGTCACAAAAATTACCATCTTCTATTTGTTTGAGCTGGAGTCTATGGAAACACTTGAGCTATCTCATTATACTCATTTCCAACTCTTGAGTCATTGTTTTGACAAATATATAGATCAGCTTTGCTTTGTTGCACCGAAGATGATGTCATTGACATAAATTTGAACAATAAAAATGTCCGAGTTTTCATTTTAAATGGAAAGAATTTTGTCCACTTTTCCTCTCTTAAAGCCAGGGTTATTTTTTCATGCAAAACTCTTGGCGTCTGTTTCAACCAAAGTTCTTGGCGCATGTATCATTGTGCAACTCAGTCTTCTTGAACTTATAGTTAGTAGATGTGAAAAAAAATTGAATCGAATTCAGTTTTAAAAAGAAGAATTTGAATCAAATACACAAAATTTACAAATAGCCATTGTATTAATTGATTTGAGATTTTGCGGAAATCGATTAATACTTGAATATGTATGACAGAACATTATAATGTGGTCCATTTCTTTTGTAGTCGTACCTTTGTTTTGTGTATACAGGGAAACAAAGAACGGTTGACTAGAAAAGGAAACGAATTAAGATTTTTAATAAAATAATATAATGGATATCAATTATAAACGTGTAAATAAAATCTGTGCACTTTAAATATCTTTTAACATTATTGAGAAGTGATTTTTATAATTTTTTTTATGTGTCATCATCATATTTATCTATTCTATTAAAACAGAATCATGACCTATTGATATATGTGTAGCCCAACAATTATTTTCTAATATTATCTATTTAAAACATAAAATTTTCTAACTGCATCAAATATATATATATATATATATATATTGTAACCACCACTTTAATTCCATAATTTTAAGGATTCACTAACTTATATAATTGGTTCTTGACATATTTCAAATAATTATCAAATATTAAATTAAATTAAATTAATATTAAACATAAATTCATATCAAAGAATAGAAATATAAAAATAAATTTCCCAAAAATAATTTAAAACAAAAAAATAAGCCCGCCCTTTCAAAGGGCGGCGTCTAATTCTAGTTTTATTATAAAAAGATAACATGTCTTTAGTAAAAATAATGAAATCACTTGAAATTAATTATCACTAGACATTTATATTTAATGTTAATTCATACTTTTGGTAAACTTTTATAATATGGTAATAAATCATACATAGCAAATAAATTAAATCTATTTAAATAATAAAAATAAAAAAATAAAAAAACTTTTAAAATTCAAAAATATTAATTCTAGTTTTGATAATTATACAATTTCTTATCACTAATTTATTCAAAAGTTTATGAATGTTTTTAATTTATAAACTTCTAATCCTAATATCACCAATTTCCTTTTATGCTTACAAATTTTTGAAATACTATTTAGTTTTAATTTTTGGTAATCAAAAAATTATTTCTAACAAACTTTCTTCTTAATCTTATAAAAACTGATTTAATGTATTTAAACTAAAATAAGTAGATAAAAAAATACATCCACAATTTTAATTTTAAATATATATATATTCTTAAATATAAATTTAATTTTAATTTTTAGATTTAATTAAATTAAAAGTTAAATTAAATTTTGCTAATAAAATAGTAAGTCTAAGATATTAAAAGATTTCTTGTTTTAAATATAATTTAATATTAAATTTTATTTCTGCGTGTGTAGGAAAACACCTAGTACCATACATAATAATATATTGAAGGAACTGAGAGAATCCCTCATTTTTGAAAGGTTTTGCATTTCAACAGCCTCATTTCCCTTATTTCTGAGCGTATACTATTTAACTTCTTAAAATACTATTTACTTTCTTTTAGTCCCTACAACTATATATGTTTCATAATTGCATTGAATAAACTTTGTATATTATCATATTTTAGTACTATATCCTTATGTTTCTTAAAGCTATTTCAATTAAAATTATTTTATTAACACTTTTTATACTAACTTATTTGTTATATTTGACTACATTATATTATATTTGTTCTCAAAAATATTTTTGATAATATGTTTCAAATAGTATATTTTATTGGTTTAGTTTTAGTGCGTTATAGTTAATTTATTAATAAATTAAAAATTAAAGTATAAAAAATTAATTTTATAAAAAGTAAATTTGAGGGTGATGTTGCGAGAACAGCCTCTAGGGGGTGAACGGACCGGATATCCGCGCGGTATTTTAGGATATCCGGATTCGCCGGATCCGTTGACTTTTAGTATCCGGATCCGATCCGCGTCTTCCGGCGTATCGGCACTTCGGATATCCGTCTAGATATTTTGTGATACCCGCGGATACCCGCGATTTGGAATCCGGATTCGTAAAAATTAATTAAAAAAAATAAAAAATATTTTAAAAATATAAAAAAAATCATAAAAAGAAAACATAAATGTAAATATTTATACAAAATTTATTGCAATATAAAGATTTGACATATAATATTAGTAAAATTTAAATTAATATTAAAAAAAAATATGTTTATGTATTAAATCCTAAAATCAATATAATTATTAATTAAAATTAAAAAATATAATAATTTGAAAAACACGGATCCGATATCCGGCGACCTAAAATTAAGATATCCGGATTTGGATCCGGTTTGGACGGATCCGGAAATTTTACTATCCGTATTCGGATCCGGACACTCCGGATATCCTTATTTTCGGAAGCGGATCCGCGGACGGATCTCGGCATCGAATCCGGATCCCGGATAATTACGTCCCAGGCCTACCAGCCTCTCATTCCCTTATTTGAGGGTGGACCCCATTAAAATAGGTGGACCTCATTTTAAATAAATTTGAGGGTGTTGTTTAGAAACCAGCCTCTCATTCACTTATTTGGAGGGTTTGTGGAATATTAGATATGGTTAACTTAACCTTAAAAATGTATACACATAAGTCATATCAAAGTAGAAAGGACCATTATATACATACTCTCATAAATAGTTAATTTTTACAGTTGACACTATTGGAAGTTCTGAATCTTGATACACATGTATTTATAATGAAAGAATGTGTGAAATATTATCACGCAGAGTAGACTGAAAGCGGTAAGCGGGCTGACTGGTGTTACCGCAGCGTTGTGTTTTGCGATTGCGAGTGTTTTCGGATACGGGTGTTTCGGTTTTATGCGTTATTAAGAGATTTGGACGACTCGTAAAGCGGTTAAAAATATTGCGTTTGCGGGGATATTTATGACTGGTTAACTACTAAATGCAGCAGTGTTAGATAATAAATTAACAATATTTATATTTATATAATTATAATAATATTAAAAATCATATTATTATAATAAATATTAAAATTTATTTATAAAATTATGCTATTAAATTATTTTAAATTATAGAAACATTTTCTTCAAAGTTTTTATAATATAAATTACAATATAATGTATATATTTTGGTACTTTATTATTTAAATTTTAAAATTTAATTGATTATTTTTATTTTTTAATTTAATATAGTTTTTTTTGAAAAAATAATGTACCCTCCTGCAACCGTCCGCCAACTGCAAACGCTAGCTGAATCATCTTTTGAATTTTAGAGGTTTATAGCGGTTTAAAGCGATTTGAAGCGATTTTATAATGTTTTTTTATGATTGTTACCAAGCGGGCAACAACCGCTACTAACCGCAAAATCTGCGTTTGCGGGTGGGTAGCGGGAAACCAGTCAACCCCTAAAAATATCGTATTTTTGAGTTATAGTATATTTGGATTGTTTAGGAATCTTTTTTCTTTTTAACGTCATACTAAAATTTAGATTAATCAACACTTTACAGTTCAACAAAATTTTTTTGATTAATCTCTGATGTCCAGTGAAAATTTAGTTATTTAGCTATTTAAGACATGAGTTTTTTTTCAAAAATGAATCAAAACTTAAAGTCAAATACAAAATTAACCTATACTATTTGAAATTTTAATTTCTCCTATTCACCCTAAAAGTTCAAATTATTCACAAAAATGTCATTATTTTTTAATTTTTTTTCATAAATAGTTGTTTTACTCAATCATCCACATCTTCCTCTTTTATTCTACATATCGTCATTGTCATCAATACATCAACCAACATGAACAAAAAATTTCAAGCTCTAAATGCACCTAAAATCAATATTAAACATTTTTCCATATTCTTATTTCTTACTCACACAAAACCATTTTCCTTTTCATTTCTCTTTTATTCATACCAAAAATCCCAAATTTTTATTTTAAAATTTATAATCTTATCTAGAGTTAACTCAAGTTCATGATTCTTGGTCAAAATACTGAATGAACTTCGTTTAAGAAGTGATGTGTTATTGGAGAAGCTAAACATGAACCTCATTGAATTTAACAATGATTTTTTTTCCAGATCTGTTCGCTAGAAGACTTCTGTGTAAGTTTTCTACAACGAGAGAAAAGTCTTCTGGTCAGTGCAAGAGTTAGTTTTTGACAATTGATCTTATGTGTGTTTCTTAGAAACGACTTCTCTGGAAGTCTTCCAACTTTTCTTTATTAACAAAAATATCTCGAGAAGACTTCCGGTAAGTCATCTATAACAAACATGTTAGTTTTACAATTGACCGGATTGTGTCAAAAATTTAACTTTCTCTAGACGACACTACAAGGAAGTATTCCGTCTGAAAGACTTCCATGTAAGTCTTCCAAACTCTCGGTGGAAGTCTTCTCATTGTCGGTGTAAGTCGTCTTAGGTTAATTTTTGTCAATTGAAATAAAAACTTAAATATTTAATTTTAATTAGAAGACTTTTATGTAAGTCTATCCGGCAGACGACTTACACGGAAGTCTTCAGATTTTTTTCGAGATTCTGGCCAAACCTTGGATATTACAAAACACTTCCATGTAAGTCTTTGAAGGAAGACATAAACGTCTAGTTAAAATTAAATATTTAATTTTTATTTTATAATTTCAAAAGTAACCTGAGACTTACATATAAGTCTACTAAAATTAAATATTTTTAATTTTTATTTTTCCGCTCTAGGAAAAGTTAAATTTCTAACACAATTTGGTCAAATGCAAAACTAACATGTTTATCCTAGACGACTTACCGGGAGGTCTTCTGGTGATATTTTCAGATTTTTTTTAAAAACAAAAGTAAGCCAATATTTACAAAGGAAGACTTCCAAAGAAGTGTGTTGTAGAGTAGACTTCTCTAGAAGTCTTCCTTTGTAAATTTTCAGTTGCAAAACTGACCTAATTGACGACTTCCGTGTAAAGTCTGTTGGAAGTCGTCTACGTCAAAGTTTAATAAAGTTTTAATTTTCTCTAAGACTATAAAGACTTTTTAACATTTTCTTATTAATTCATTTATATTAGTTGATATTTGGGTTCCTAAATGAAATTCATAACTTAATTGATTTCAATTATGAGTTTACCAATTTCTTGTTTATTAATGTTTCTAGTCAATCTGAAAGACTTCCGTGGAAGTCTTCTACGTTAGTTTTTGTAAACTTGTTAAGTAACTTTTAATATATATTTTTAACTTTCAAAAGCGTTAAGTAACCTCAAAAATATCAAAGTAATATGGTTTAATGTGTCTTCTTAGATCATAAGATATATATTTTTTTTTAACTTTCATTAAATTTAAAAATTTCAATTTTCACTTAAAATTAGAGTTTTCACGCTTAAATTTTTAATTTCCCGCTTAAATTTTCCCAATTATATTTGAATTCCTACTTTAAATTTCTTGTTTTAAATTTAAGTCTTCCAGAAGACTTTAGAGAAGTCTTCTAGTGAAATTGTTATATGTTTGAACTTATGTAATATTTGATATTTTGTGATTTGGCTCAAGTTTTCTCCCTTAACTGTAATAAATTTGACTAATTTTTTTTTAGTATTATTGTGTTTTGCTATTAAATTTGCATCAATAACTTCAATAAAGTCAAATACTTTTGGGAATGTAACATTGTAAGACATGAATATATTTACCAAATATTTTCATTAATATCTCTTTAAATTACAAAGAATTCACAATTAAAAGTGTACGCCTAAAAATACAAAACAACCATAAACAAAATTATCATAGATCATTCATCCACAAAACAAGCTTGGACTCCACTTGACTTGAGAGAAGACTCTCTTAGAAGACTTTCTAGCACATTGTATGTTAGAAGACTTCTGAGAAGACTTCCAGGAAGTCGTCTAGAAGACTTACATGAAGTCGTCGAGAAGACTTCGAGAAGATTTCCAGGAAGTTCGTCTAGAAGACTTCTAGGAAGTCTTTTCTAGGAAGTCGTCCAGAAGACTTCCGAGAAGACTTCCCAGAAGTCTTCCAAAGTCTGACTCAGATCTGAAAATCCTGCAAATTCCAAAAAACGTTCAAATGGCAATCAAAACAAAGAAAATTAGTGGAAGATGAGATAGGTCTACTTTTAAAGAACACACAAAATACATATTCAAACAAATAAATCTACCATTAAAATAGTAGAAGATAAGAACCATGTAATAACAACGTGCAAAACAGGATAAATTAGTGAGAAAGACATGAGAGAAAAAAGATTAAATTAATATAAAGTTTGCGTGTCTTCAAGTCTAAGAGACTTAAGAGAGATTGAAGAGTTTTAGTTTGGGAAAAAGGTAAGAGCTTTACGCAACCAGAGACTTACCAAAACTCTGCCATGGAAACTTACCTAAATGCTCAGATCTGTTATGAAAAAGGAGATATGGGAGAAAAATCCGCCAAAAGACTTCCAAGAAATCTTCTAGATGACTTCGAGGAAGTCTTCTAGTGCATAAAATGTTAAGAAGACTTCCGAGAAGACTTTCCCTTGAAGTCTTCCGAGTCTGTCTTAGATTTGAAAAATCTGCATATCCAAAAACATTCAAATGACTTCAAAAGCCATTCAAATGACTTCAAAACATAGAAAACTTCAAAATAAGGTAAGAGCTTAAAACAACAAAAGAGTTTTCAAAAGATAAGATCTTTAAGCAACAAGGGGTTATCACAATGAAAAAAAATGACTTTATAATCTACCTTTAAGAGTGGAAGATGAGAACCATGTAATGAAAACCTAAAAAAAAAATTCAGTGAGAAAGACATGAGATAAAAATGAGAAATTGATATAATGTTAGTGTTTTTAAGTTCAAAAAGGTTAAAGAGAAGTTGGCAAGTTTTAGAATGAGAAACTTTACATTTTTTTGTAGTCATTTGATAGGAAGAGAGAATGTGTAAATTTTGTTTATATAAGGAGACAAAAATTCAAATAAAGTTAATACTTTCAATTCAGAAAACTGTCAATTAAGTCTTTTAGAATACTTACTTGAAAGTCTTTTGGACCTTAATTTACTATTCACCCAGAAAACTTTCTCAAGAAATCGTCTGATGTAAATATTATTCATGAGATGACTTCCTAGAAGTCGTCTAGACCCTAATATAAACTCTAAACTTAATTAAATAACTAAACATTTTATTATAATCAAATTCAACTTAAATTTTTTTTAATATATACATAACTAAAACTTATAGGTAAAAAATTATTTTTGAATAAATATATTAAATTTCCAAAAATTAACCCTAAGAATACAAACAATAATACAACATATGTTACCAACCCCTAAACCAAATAATACCATGACTCACTACATTCACTCATCTATGTTGAAAAGAATTCAATTTTACTATATATTAATTTATATCATTTATAAATGTTATAATTACACGATTTTAATTTTTTCCCTCAGAAAAATATTTTTTTTATAAATTTATAATTATTTTAATATCAACTATATGAGACGACTTACACAAACTCAAAGACTCAGAAGACTTCCCAAAGTTATATTCGTAAAATAAATTATGGTTTTTGTTTAGTCATAGAGACTGGTTTAATTTCACAAGGCTTTTGGGTTAGTTTTGCATTTGATTGATGTTTAGTATATAATTTGCATTTAAAATCAAGTTTTGAGTCATATTCGGCAATTCTCTATAAAACATCCAAAGTTGTCAACTATAATCGCAGTTGTATGAATTCAAGACCCTGGATTTGTAATCCTTGAGTAAATATTTATTCAATTAACCATGAAGTGTTGTCTTCTGTTTATTTTTTTTTTTTGAACTGAAGAGTGTTGTTTTTCTACGGTCTTTCTCCATCATATCGCATATTATTTAGGACTGGTTTGCAGGAAATTGTTTCCTGAAAGAGTTGTTTTCTAGGATTTTTCTAATTTGGCAACAAAAGAAATTGCTTTCTGAATACTTTGATCGTTGGAGTTCTGGAAATTTTTGGTTGAATTGCTTTTAGCTGAAAGCTGACCGGTCACATCCCACGTTATCTACGGATCCACCTTTGGATTGCGAGTTTGGTTACTCGCCCCACATAAATATCACTCCATCGAATTGTCTATTTGATATTTATTGCTACTTTTTTTGAACGATTTTTTGCTACTTTCAAAAGGTGGAAATAATACAGATTACACGTATTCATGCACATGCATGCATCCACAAGTCCTCTCTACATTCTGACATTATCATGTTTCTCGGCGTTCATAATAATTGAAGATGTGCAAATATGTACAATCATTTGTTGCGTAAATACAGCTATGATGAGATTATCTTTCTTTAAAATTATGGCATGTATTTTACATAATCTTTTCATGGTTCTTTTACATGTGATTAGCGTTTTTGTGATTCTACGACAGCTTTAGTTTTAATGACTTAACTAAGTTATGATTTTTCAAAAAAAAATTATGATTTTTCCTTAAAAAAAGTTGTGATTTTTGTAATATCCAATGCTTAAGTTTTTTCAAAGAGACGTTAGCATCATCTGCACATATAAAACTTAAATAATTTAAAAAAGTTTCAGTTCCATAAGAGTCTTCCTTCTGGCCACATACATCCATGGTATAATAAAGTTTCAAACCAAAAATCTACTCCTGCAAAGTATATACTTTAAGGGATTAAAAGAACTTGGTGGTCTCAACTCTCAAGCAATAGGAACATATTTCTAACTAAATTTAGGTATTAAATGATTGAGTGCTCTAATTATATCTAATGGTCAAAAGTGAGCAAAGATTGTCATTGGTCTGAGTTCTTTTCCTCAACTTTTCAATTGACAAATGGCAAGTTCCAGAGGTATAGGACACTTACGGAGTAAGGACCATTACCAGTTGTGTCCACATTCCAACCTTCCAACCTTTTTAAAGATGCATTACAAGTTATAACAGTTGTGTGTGTGTCAACATTCCAGCCCAGTCAACACTTTATGGATTATACAAATTTTAAGCAAAAAAAACACTTTATGGATTGTTGGTTTACATGATCTGGCAGAACAATTAACAAAATTTATTACAATTTCTGTAGAACAATGTAATTGTCTGTTACCAAAAGAAATGTAATCGTCTTTACACGAGTGTTTGCTTTATTCATTGACGACATTAATGCTAATTACACTTGGAATATATGCTACTCGGTATTTCCTCGACGATCTCGATCACTCTACTCTTTCCTTCAAAATAGGATAATTCTATAATACTGCTGAATCTTACTCCAATACTATTATATTTTAAAGTGAAAATAAAGTGATTAAACCAAAAATAAATGATTTTTTCTATTTATATATTAAACCATTTTACTCTGTATAAAGTAAAAAATAGTGTAGAATTAGAACATTTTTACTTCAAATTCTATTTTACAGTGAAAAAATAAAATGAGGTTAAAGATGTTCTTAGTACTTAGTTAACAAGATATCATACCATACCTATGACAAAAGTAAATCCTAATTAAAATTCTAAAATCCCTCTTCAAGTTGGTGCATCTTTAATCTGAATCCTTCTCTAGTTTTTAAATACCGTTAAACTACAGATGCCCAAATACCTTAATATTATATGTTGTGTGTATTGTTGAATCCACACTTCGTTCATTGAAATGGAATCCATTTCGCGATTTTGCGGCTTCAAGCCATTAATATTATATGTTGTGTGTATTCTACGATCTTTACAAATCAAATTGATCGTCTTCTTGGAGGATGAAACAATCTCATATGTTTGTTGAACTTCTTCGAGTTGTACTTTTCTTCCACTGTTCTTCTTGAAAGACATTTTCTCCAAAAAAAACACCACTACGAACAACAAACACTTTGTTCTTGGTAGGGTTGTAAAAGTAATAACTTTTAGTATATTAAGCATAACCAACAAAGTAGCATATCAGATTTGGGTCCAAGCTTATCAGTAAACATAAGTTTGACATAAACATCCTAACCCCAATTTTTCCAAAAAAGAAACAAATTTGAAACATTTCTAGTCTATATCTCATATGAGTCTTCTGATCTGCTTTGATGGACATCTATTAGCGTAAACGCATACAATTTTAGAGTGTGTCCCCAAAAGATATGGGAAGATATGCATGATTTATCCATTGACCGAACCATATCTAATAGTTTTGGTTTTCGTTTATGATACACCATTGAGTTGTGATGTTCCAGGAGGAGTAAAGTTGTGAAACAACTCCCCATTCTCTTA
Source organism: Moricandia arvensis (assembly GCA_905132765.1). Lineage (NCBI taxonomy): Eukaryota > Viridiplantae > Streptophyta > Magnoliopsida > Brassicales > Brassicaceae > Moricandia > Moricandia arvensis. The sequence goes on along the minus strand of CAJHQP010005173.1, from coordinate 5,396 downwards.
GATGGTCCCTAAAAGTTTGAGTCAAATATTCTTTAACTCGATCGGATCTAAAAGTTTTGATTTTCTTGTTAAGCTGATTTTGCACTTCATTATGATCCATTGAAATTTTCAAAAAAAAATAGACTTGTGTTTTATTAGATAAGCATAACCATATTTACCTAAATCGTTAGTAAATGTGATGAAGCATTGATAGTTTCCTCTAGAATTTATAGTCATGGTCCAATAACTTACGAAAAGAGGAGACTGGCTAGGACTCGCAATCATGCTTGGCTTACCCTTTCCTTTAAAGTTTTGTCCTCTTGGTTGAGAACAATTCTTGGGTTTCCAATACCATTCGGGAAATTTGATCCATTCAATTTTTCATTCTCAAGGATAGATCGCAGTGAAAATGGGTTGTGAGGAGTTAATATTGTTGAAATAGAAGAATGAGAAATATTGATATGATGTTTACGAATTAGAGAAATCTTAACAATAAAAAAAACTCATAGTATATTTGAAAAATTCTTCAAATGAATATAATAATCCAAAATCTATATTTCACTAATCCGAGTGAGCTTTGGCTCATCGCTCAAATGTCTAGCTATTTAGGTAAGCAACACTTTGCTATTTGTATCCAATATAATTTTTGGTTGTGAGATGACATCTTTTGTCTTATCCAACGTATGCCTCCAACCCCAAACCGTTTTGATAACTTAGTCAAGTAAACCAGTCTTGTTTTCACATGGTAACCGTTACCATCTATTTCAATCATGTAATGTAAAACACGGTTGTTTGGCAAACCATTCATACAACACAAACAAGTCTTGGTAGTTGATAAGATTGTATAGACATCAAAAATACTTTGAAATTTAATGAGAAAGTGATTCTAATCCAATATTAGTTTGTATTTAAAATTTATATCTAATATAAGATATAAATATAACTAATATATATATATATGTATTTATTAAAATAAATTATATAGTTAATGTAATTAATTTAGAATCTAATAAAATTAGAATTCTAAACAAATATTAAAACGTTGAAAAAATCAATCATACTAACAGCTTTGAACCAGAAAATTGCGTTTACCCGCGCTTTAAAAGGTTTGCCACATTACAAACAAAATTAATTATAAAATCAAATTACGTCTAATCCTACGAAATGAAACGTTTTTTTACCGCCTTTTCACCAATATACATACAGTTGCAAAACATCAATAAGCAGGACGATAAGATCTCGCAAGAACCGTGATTGTTTTGTAACTAAATCACACATCAAGTCATCTATACTAAATATGACTTAGCATCAGATTAGAATATTCAGTATTAACAAATAGAATCTGCATACCACTGTACAGAAATGATACAAATTTATACTATTTATAAACTCTACTTATAAATTCAATTTTATAGAATCTCATGCAAATAATAAGACATAGCTATCGCGATACTAGTTCTGACTCATATCTAATTATTCTACAGAGAAAGATGACATAAACCAATCAAGATTTTCTAACACTCCAAACGTCGCGTCTCTGCAGGTATCTACACAGCAAACTAATAGATAGGATAGCTAGTTCCGTGAGATTAGTTCTCAGAAATTTCACAAATTATTGTGGTATCCTCTCTTAGTTTAGGCGAGTTCGGCTACCTTGCTTTCTATATCCCTGATTTACTTCGCATTATATATCATAGTAGCGCCAGCTCTAATAAAAAGAGAGAATACAATATTCTCATTACGTGCAGCGGGCGGAGGCAGTGATAGGAGTGTCAGACTGACTCCCTTACTTTTTTAAAAATAATTATCTATTCTATTAAAAGATAGAATCACAACAAACTTCATGTGTGATTTTTTTAAGTTAGACCATCTTTAGATAATTGCTTTAATGAATTTTTGCTTACTTTACATAATAATATTATTTTATTTTTCTTTCTCTAAACAATAAATAAGAGTATCTTTAATGAAATCTTTTTTTTAATTTCATTCCTAACATATATGGTTTCTTAACTTTAATATGTAATAGCTGTTATTTCTATATATTCTAGCTAAATCAGAATCATATTTTAAATAAAAAATCATTCATAATTATCTTTTCATCTAAGCTTCAAGAGCCAATATGACAAATATCTATTTATATAGTTTTTAGATCATATCTGATAATAACAAATATTAAACATCTACAAATATGATCAAATAAAGCATGGTAAATATGCCAGTAACATAGTTCTATACATGCTATTTATATTTACATTCACTACGAATTGATATATATCTTTAAATAATATTTTATGATGCTCTTACTTACTTTGTAACAACATTAATAATCGGCGATATACACAGCTTGATATATATAACTAAATAATTTATATCTACGTTTTATATTTGTAAGAATATTATAAAAATAATTATATCAACATAAACTATACCAATTCATTTCATAGATATTTGATCCTATATTTGGCTTATATAGAAAATCTCTCATGATAACTTGAAACAAATATCACTATTATCTTAACTATAAACTATTTTTAAATAAATATGATATATAAATGTAATCAAGATATGAAAATAATTAGCATTGATAAAAATGATTCATGTAATAAACATGATCAGCGTGATGACAAATAATATATGCTAACATATTATTGTAATGATATAAAATCTTAAAATAAAATATTTTACCAAAATAAAATCGTTAAATAATGGAGAATAATCAAATTCACATTAAAATGTCAATCATATCTAAAGCGTTACATTTTAGATATAAACGTAACACCCGCGCGGTCGCGCGAGGTCAACAATCTAGTTTTGTTTAAAGAATAATTTCTAGACCTCATCTAAAAAAATTTCGGACGCCGACTAAATACTATAACCCCACAGATAATCTATAAGAACATTGTAAAGTAGAAAATATAGTGCAAATTGTATTAAGCTCAAATGCGTATTAAATCCCAATTGTTAAACCTAAAGAATTTATCATTAAGGAAACATTTTTGGTGATGAACCCATTGTTTTATGCAAAGAGAATGCGACCACAATATTTGCGCTTTTGCTTAAACACTTGAAATAGTCAAAAAGAGAGAAAAAAAATAGTAAAGAGAGATTTGTGGTCATTTATCTTAGGTGAAGATTACATACGTTCTAATTTAATCTAGTGTAAATTAGGATCCTATTTTTAATTATCTACTACTAACAAGTCACTTATTTAGTACCACTTAAAGAACTAATTAATATGACATTATTTGATTATTCCTACATTAATAATAACTAACTCTAAATTAAATCTTTACTTTTTAATTCTATAACAAATCTATTTTGAGAAAAAAACTAACAAAATCTTATTTAAAGCATTTAAATATTTTAAGAAAATAACACATTAATAAATTTATAATTCATTAATATCTCAATCTATGAAACTGAAGCTACAAATTAGCCGAAATAACCTTGTTTTTACCTAAATTACAATAATGCCATTGATATTATCCATCCATGTATCCAAACATGTAAACATGATTTTTAACAAGAAAAAATAATATTGGCTAAGCCATTAACAATCTTTGTCATTAGAAATTGAAGACTTCATATCGTATATATGTTTCCAAATTATATACATAAACATAATCGATACATATAGTACATTAAATTAGTTTTTATTTTATTCACTATCTCATATAAGCTACCAACTATATTTTGAATTATAAAAGATAATAATGTTAAATATTTTTTTTTTTTTATTATAATCTGAACTTTATTCATTTACAATAACAAAATCATTGTCAACTTTCCATAACAACTTACATGACTAAAATACACATAACTAATATTTATTATAAATGGTATATATTACAAATAAATTAATTGTATTATTCATTATAGCTACGATATACTATCTAATAAGAATAACTTATGTAATTTGCTAAATTAAAAAAAATTAATCACCATATAAACATATACACAGCTTAGGCTTAGGATGGAGATCAAATATCTAGGGGTATTCTAGGCACATATACGGATTCGGATATTGCATTTGCTCGGATTCATTAAAACTGTTATCCGGAATCAGGATATTTCGGCGGTTAGAATATTCGAACCTAAAACATGAAATACACGCGGATATCCGAACCTGCTTTTTTTTTAATTAAAAATAAATTAACAAACTAACTATTAACCACTCTATTTTAAGTCTATTTAAAATTATTATTTTGAAAAAGCCTTAAAATCATTAAACATTTAATAAAATTTAAATTTTCAGTCTATTTTATAGCAAAAGTATATATAATATACATAGATACCACTTAATAATTAAATTTTTAAATATTTAATATCTGAATCTGAATATCCAAACCTAATTTTACCATCCGAATTTGTACGTGGATCAACTCGGAATCCGTAAAATCACTATCATGATCTTGAATATTCGTTTCTCGAGCGGATGAGATCCCGAATCGCGGATAACGGATATCAATAATTTAAGTTCAAGTCATATATACAATTTATATCAAATAAATTGCTTAAAATATTAAAAACATTCACAAAAATTAACACACGCGCGACGCGCAGCGCGTTTTAAAGGCTAGTAATCATTATTATAAATCAATGTTAACTAAGATCTTTAATTATAAATAAGACAAATAAAAAATTATTATTATATACTGTTATTTACAAATTCTATAAATATTATTTTAGCCTTATAATAAAAATAGCAGTGCTACATGAATTAATATTGATAAATTATATTAAATACCGTAATTTCACAATTCTTTAAATTTATAAATCGTTCATTTAAATAAATTATCACTCATCCATTAAATGACGTCTAACAATTTTGTAAACAATATTAATATTTTCATACTAAATAAATGTTCAACACTAGCGTTAAAACTTTATATGTTATATATATATATTATATCTACAACTTTTATTTATTTTGAACACTCTCAACAATATATTGTTTAAACATTGTTATGTACACAAAAATATAATAGTAAATATAATAAATTTTAATTTCCATATACTATTTAAAAATTTTATGTTATTAGCGAACTATTAAAATTTATAATTCATTTAAAATATTTACATGAAAATAATTTTAATTTTAAATTTATTTTAATTTCTACATTATTAACAAAATATATTTAGATTTTTAATTTCAAATTTTACAAACAAAAATATATTATTTATAAATATTAGCATTAGATGTAGTCACAACGAAAATTAAAAATTTCATTTAATGTTTAGATTCAAAAAAAATTTTGCTAAAGTTTCTTGACAAAATATAAAATTTTGAAAATAAATATCTAACTCCAAATCATATATTAAAATTTTTTACAAATATTAAAATCATAGATAATAAACAAATAACTTTTTTGAACATGCACCACGAAAAACATACTTTACATAGGTTTATCTCATCG
>CAJHQP010005172.1:0-48247 GCA_905132765.1 Moricandia arvensis | reverse complement strand
CCAAGGAGAGGAAGAGTAGCTGAGGTTCTAACTATCGGTATATGAAAAAAGTTTGCTTATTTTCGTTATTATGGTTTCTACGTATGAGTTCACGGATAATGCAGAACTTGCATTCACATTTGGTGGAAGCGTGACAACTATGCTTGTTTTCTGATAAATGAAGAAGTATTGACGTTCATGCTCAAAGCTTATTTGATAGAATTAATAAACTAGTAAAACTCATTAGGAGAGATGTAGGTTTGATAGTAGGTATTCGTCACAATGGTATATCTTCGAGACTAACTTACACGAAGATTGAGACCTTCTCAAGGATCGATAGAATCTCATGTTCATAATATACACTTTGGTGGGCTATTATCAGCAAAAGTATGGTTTCCATGCATAGATATGGAGCTCTCCGCAACATTATTTAACATACCATTTTGGGCATAGTGGTTTGTAGTAGGCATGGAGAGTAGGGATTGGAGAGGAGAAGCTCATTATCGGTTGTTCAGGAAATTTACCATTATATAGGATATTCCATGGGATGCATGATTTATATGGGTATTCACTGTTCAACAGCGAACTCATATTTATGGCAGATGGGATTATTGATATGATTAAGGGGATAATTCGATCGTGCAACACATGAGAATTTTGGGTCTTGGCCATGTTATGTTTAATTTGCATGCCTCTCAATGAGGAAGTTTGAGAGTGAATTGGCTCACAGTGAAATAATAGATAGATACTGTTATGATTGTAATTAACGATCCGCACAAGATGAGATATTGACTCTTCGGGTACAACAATTTTTGTTCATTTGGAGCTGCTGGGATACAAATGGGTTGGTTTTACCTACAATCGGAGCTGAGACTTGGGTGGAATGTTGAATAGTGAGAGTTATCGAGATAATTCATGTGACTTTTCTCATCTTATGAACCAATCTTTGAGTGCAAAGATGCAAGTGTTAAAAAGAGGGGGTAATAACAGTAAAGCGTGCGTAAATGTAAAAGGTCATATCGTAAAATGAGGTAAATGTAAGAGAGAGAGAAGTAGATTAGGAGTTCGTTGAGACTCTTAAATACAGTTGACCGTGGCAGATTTAATTGTAAACGTTAAGAGACTTTCTTTGAAGTTAGAGTCTTTCTAACTCCTTTGTATTTTGAATTCTTTTATAGTCAAGTCTGAGAGGTAAATACTGTGGAAGTGATAGTGTTAGTGATTTTAGATGTTTGGATTTGAAGTGTATCATTTGATCAGGACCATGAGAGAGACGGTTTTTGGGTGAGGCCAAAGTAGATCTCTTAGTTTCGAAGATAATATCTGAGTGGTGTGTAAATTTTGATTTTTATTATGTAATTGAGAGTAGGTATTAGCATATATTGAATTGTTAGATGTTAACAGGAGTTTAGAATAACTTATGAGAGAAATTCGGATGATAAATTCGTACCTATGTAACGCTAGCTATACAATCGTTAAGAGAGAGATTAAAAATTACTGAATAAGAATGTTCACAAGAAGTTATAGCAATGAGAATTTCAAATCTGTATAACCTTGGGTTTTCTGATCGTAAAGAAAAGGATGCAACAGGTACTACAAGATTTAGAAACGTGACATTAAGCTGAGAGGTGAAGTAAAATCTAATTATGAGGCCGCATAGTTCTTGGCTTTCACGACGGGAGATGCATCACTTAGTTAGGTATTATGAGTTGTAGGTTGTGTATTCTTTCATGGATTACTCTGTATATTATGGGATCACCTGGAGAGTGTATCTTGTGGCCCTCGGTTACAGGGCGATGGTAATTGGTTGGCACTGTGCATTATGTTCGCACGCCTAGGGAATTATGCTGCTAATTGAGCGCATATAGACAGCCTGCTGACGGGCTGTAGTCGCAGGTTTGTGGCTTCCAACCTGGACTTTTTATACTATAATGGCAATAATCGATCGTTACTTTGATGATCAGTTCGTTCGTTATGATTAATGTGGCCTACTTTCCTCTTTTTTACCCTTGTGGCACGGGCTTTCGCGCACTGTGGTTAGTCGGTTGGATGGATAAGGTTTAGAACGGGGGAATCTCCTTTGGCTTCGTATTACTATATCATTTTGGATGATTAGCATCATACAGAGCTCATGCATGGTCTTTTGCTTGGTCAATGGTTGGCGCCACTTTTTAAGAAAAAGGCAAGTTGATTTCATCCTCAGGTTTGGTCACAAGGTTATCTGTGGACCGTGCCAGAGGATAACTTACCAGGTTTCTTCGACTAGTTCTTCTCTGAGTACTATTTGGCAGTAGCGTATACTAACGGTAATTCCTGGGGAATGGAGAGGGATTTCTTGAGAGCTGTGGATTAACAAAGGGAATTTTTCTTCCTTTAGAAGTAAGCTGCTAGCTTGATCATGTATGTGTGACGGAATTTGAAGTCAGAGGGCGGGCCCGGGAAAGCCTATTGCATGAGCAAGACCGTATTTTATCTTAGGAGATTCAATGGGAAGAGCCTATTCAGGTAATACGCGCAGCGATTTATATATTATATTTTTGGATAGCGCAGTGCTTCAGATGGCACACTGGGTTTTAATAACAGCCAAAATGATCATGGAACCTTTGGACTTTGGTCACTTTCTTAACTTAGGTATCCCGCGTTATGGCCGACGGTTTATAGAGTTGTCATGATTTGTATGGAGTGATGAGAACACTGTAACATTTTCATGCTACCTTTGAGCTGATATAGATGTTGAAGAAAGATATGTTATTCATACAGCCACTATAACTTCAAGAATTAAGACTTGTAGGGTACTGCATTTTAGAGTTTTGAGTCGTGTATTTGTTTTACACATGGACGATGATGTGGGACACACGTTTCAGAAAAATAAAAAGAAACATCAAGATGCATGATGTGAAATATTTTCATATGTTTATTTAAGAATAAGCATTAAACAACATTATTAGATCACAAATTAGAAGATTTGGTGATGCTACATATTGAAAATAATTATTAGATAATAAGAAAAGATTATTTGATATATATCTTCTCTTTTACTATAATTAGGATTTAGCTTTTAATGTTTTAATTATCAGACGAGAACCTAAAGGGTTTTGGGATTTCATAGTTGGAGTGGACTGGTAGACTTGATCAACAAGTGTTAAGTCAAGTAAGTTAGGTGTCTTAGAAAATTGATCATTGGTTGAGTCGTGTAATTTGGATAAAGCAAGGCTGTAAGAAGATTGTTTGTTTTAACAGATTTCAAATAAATGAGATACATGTACTTAGAATTACTTTGTGCCTTTTATTTTCGTTAAATCTTGATTCTTGAATGGTATCAGAGGAGGACATCTAAAAGAAAGAGGTTCTTTGATAAAAGTGAGAGTCTTAAAAGAGAGTATGGGTATTGGAAAGTGACAATGAGAGCAAACTTACGTGGAAATGATGAAGATGTTTGGGACAGTTGTTCAATGTGTATGGGAAGAACCGTGTGACGCGAGAAGAGGGATTGAAGACACCTAAACCGAAGACAAAGTAAACTGCAACAGAGAAAAACTTTCCAATGTTTAATGTGTAAGCATTAGATACAATCTTCCGTTATGTAGATGGAAAGCAATTTCAACATACACAAGGGTGTGAATCATCTAAAGAGGCTTGGGATATACTATAGAACGCTTTTGAGGGTACTGAGAATGCTTGGAGGACAAGATTATATTTGATTGCATCACAGTTATGAGAAGATAGACACTTTAATTCAAAGCTCAACACAAGTTTTAGGTAACAAAAATACAAAGATGCAAAATAGGTCAAGAAATTTTCCGATGTTTGCCTAACTATGTTTAAACACATAAAGCTGCGATAAATTTGACGATGAATACAGATGAACTCAAGTTCTCTGAGGCAGTAGGGATATTAAAGGCTGAAGAGATGAAATTAGAATCTAAGTTGTTAAGCATGTTCAAGATTCTAGAATTACAGTTGAATGAATACATCCATAGAGCCAAAAACTAAAAGAATCTTTTCACTAATGATCAGAAACTTGAAGAAACCATGGATCTTTTGTATAAGATGTTCAACGACATGTTTCCCTAGAGAAGAAGAAAGACGTAAAAGGCACGAAGTAGTGTGTTTTGTTGTCATTGTATTGGTCATATCAAACCAGCTTGTCGAACATTAAGAGAAATAAATGAATATAATGGATGTAATAGTTATGGGCACATAAAGTCAGATTGTGTAAACACAATGAAGTTGAAGATGAGAGAAATTGTAGTGATACAAAGTCAGAAAGAGAGGAAGATGTTCTCAATCTGGTGGCTCTTCATGGAGCTATGGGGTCTAAAAAGACATTACTGAAGTCGAATCTCGTGCATCAGGTGTGTAACACACTAATTCAGATGCGTCACAGCAGTGAATTCAGAAAGTGATCTGGATGTGGGTGTTCTAGATGAGTATGCAGGTTCTCATTAAACAAATTTGTTAAACTTAGTGAGGAAAATATTGCAGCTGGATCAAGGATAAGGCGATTTTGAAGCGCAAGTTAACATCTTGGAGCTTGAACAATCTACATTTGTTAAACCTAATGGTGACATTGAGACAGTTGAATCAGAAAGTAACTTCTTTTAAATCATTTAGAGAAGTCTTGAAAGAACAAGAGAAAGCTCAAAAAGAACTGGAAGCAAAGGTGAAATTGATGCGAAGAGCTATTGAATTAAGAACTTGAATAAAAATTGACTCCTGAGAGAAAACTGGCATATAACCACAAGCAAATAGAATGAAGAACAACAGGATCTGAGAATCCAGATAAAATATAGCAGGGGATATCTCGCAAATGTGAATTGGGGTTTAGGATACAAGTGTGTAGCTTCCAGTGATCAATGCAATCATGTTGATGTGATCAAATAGTACAAGGTACTACATCTCTTCTGGAAAGTAGCTCGGAAGTTGAAGAAAAGACATACATCTGCACCTGTGAAAAAGGAACATAAGGCTCAGACAAAACTACAACGCCTTTAAAACCGTGCAATAACTCGGACGATTGGATGCTTGTTTTCTATGGGAATCATGGCAACAAGGTTGCTTTTTGTTATTCATAGAGAAACCAAACTAAGCGAGCTTGAGGATGAAGCTTTGTTATGTTGAACCCAGGATTATGGACATGTATGGAAAGCCAAGAAGGATCCTATATCCCTAAAATCATGAAAAGGTGTGTATACAAGCATTTCAATGTGTTATACACTGGATGAAGAAGATCATATACTGAATTGAAGAAAGCTGATACTATGAAAAGGAAAATATCGTCCTGCTATAAGTATGAGTGTTTTAAGACACACAGGAGATGGCCGAAAAGTGTTTGGGAATGGTTGTTATGTACACCCAGTTCGATGGATTATATGGCTTTGAGATAGTTGGTGTTTCAAAAAACATCATGAGTTTTTCTCAAGAGTTTTAACTCAAGTGGGGGAATTTGATACTTGATTAGTGGGAGTTCAAGATAAAAACTTTGAAGAATGTGATGAGGGCCTCAATTCAATAGCTGGACCACCACCTCATGAGATCACTATATAAGCTACATTGGAGCCAGCAGCGATATAGGTGCACTCAAAGAAATATCTTTGTAACCATAAGGATTTTGACCGTGAAACCAATTGCTATAGATTCTCAACTAAACCACATCACATGGCGAATTGGTTTCATACCAAAAGGAGTAATGTTTTAGGAGATATACATTTACAAGTCATGCTACCTACACTGCATCAAAAGTGGTTCTATTTAAGGAAAGTAATTCATTGCTTAAGGAGTGTACTACTCAAAATCACGTGTGGAAGCCAGGATATACTCTATATCATCCATAAGGTAATCCCTTTATCCTACCATGTGCCAGCATCCAGAGGATTAGGAGAATCCTCTTGCACTTCAACTTTCTTATATGGCGCCACCGACGTTAATGTCCAACAGCTCTTTCCCATCGATTTATGCACGAGTTCAGCTCCCTCCAATTCATCCAGAAGGTTCCCAGGAAGAACTCATATCCCCTTAAACCTTCCAGATACAAGAAGCTCATCACATTTTCCATTTTGGCCGAGATTCTCTCATTAAGGCCAAACGGCTAGATTTTCTTATTTTTATTGTGTTCTATTTTCTTAGCTTTTCTAATTCATTGTACTGAGAATATATGAGCTCACTAGTTATCTCATTGTAAATCACGAAATCATTTATCCAAAATTCAAATAAACTCCTAAGTTTCTTTTCTCTAAAGTCTGTGTCTTTTTGTAAGTTAGATATCAAGTCTTGTGTGGAATCACTTGGCTCTTGATTGGCAAATTGAGGCTGCTTGTGGATTCAAAGTGTCTTTATTTGTGGTTGGCTGTGGAATCATTCAACAAACCGTTATATCCAGTATCATCATCAACTCTTCCATCCAACCGGTTTTAAAGTCGATTTTGATCGAGTGTACAACCAACCCCTTTTGTTGGATCGTCCATAAACTTTGATCAAGGATCATACAGCCTTTGATAGCTTAGGATTGTATTCTTGTTATGCGTAAAGGTTAGTGAGCTTGAGATGTAAAACTCAGTTAAATAGGGGGAGAATGTACGCTCAAAATCAAAGTTTGATAGGGTGCTGGAATAGTAAAGTTTTGGTTCGTATACTTGTGTTATACATGAAGGATTGATGTGTGGCACATGCTTCACAAGAGTAAAAAGGAATAATCAAGATGCGATGATTTGGAATATTTATATATGTTTGGTTGACGAAATATGCATTAAGTAAATGTTATTAGATCACAAATTAAAAATATTTGGTGATGCTAAAATATAGGAAATAATATATTAGATAATAGGATAATAATTATTTGAAATTTGATATATATCTTCTCTTTTACCTAGAATTAGGCTAGAGTTTTTGACGTTGTAATTCTCTGAGAGAACCAAAAAGGGTTTTGGGTTTCCATAGCTGAGTGAATTGGTTTGACTTGTTCAAATATGTGTTGAGTCAAGCAAGTTAGGTGTGGCTAGGATCGATTCTTGTCGAGTCATGTAATTCGGATCAAAACAAGTTAGTAAAATATTGTTTTAAAGGGTTTATAATAAAATAGTTATGTGTACTTGGAAATTACTTTTGTTCCTTTGTTTTCGCAAATCTCAATTCTTCAGGCCACATGCAGGAAGAAATGAGTAAAGTGATTCATTTATCCATAAATTACTATCTTGGGAAATTGCCTAAATTAGGTGTGTTAGGAATCGATTCCTGTCGAGACATGTAATTCAGATCAAACAAGTCAATAAGAGATTGTTTTAAAGGATTTATAATAAAGTAGTTAATGTTACTTGTAATTACTGTCGTGTTGTTTCCTTCATCCACATTCAAGAAGAATGAAGAGAGTGATTCATTCCAGATCATAAAGTTCTATCTATGAAATTGCCTAACTACCATTTTCTTATTACCACTTTTCATGTTTACCTTAACTTTATTCATTATTAGTTTAAATGGATAAACAGACATTTATACCACTAGGGTTACCTGATATAAAATTAGGGTTTAAATTTGAAGGAGGGGTAAGGGGAGGTATGAAAGGTGAGGTTTAGTATTTAAAAATAAATAAATAAAAAACTAAAATAAAAAAATTTAGTTTCAAAATTTTTGAATTCTAAGAAAGAAACTTGAAAAGAAAATTTTAAAAAATCGAAATTGTTTAATAAAAATTTGAATTTGAAAATGTATAACTAGAAAACTATAAAAAAAATGTTTGTTTTTTATTATTTGTTTAAATAGTTATTTATATTTATGTATCTACAAAGCAAGGGTATAAAGGTCTTTTGCTTCTTTAATGAAGAAGGTATTTGTGAAATATCTCTTTAGTTAAGGTAAATATGAATAATGGTACAAGCAATGTGATAAATTTGAAAATTCCCATTCTATCTTCATAGTTGCAATCACTAAAGGGTTCAATGTATGCTATTGAGGTCTGTAATAGTCTTAGAAAAATTCCCCTTTCTTGGTTGTGTTAAGAAAGGGCTCCCTTCTTGTTTGTGTTATAACATTTTTCAGTCTGCAATGCCCGAAGATGCCTTGTGATTAAGACTAAATTCACTCAGAAATAGGTTATGAAATGATTGAATCTTAATTAACAAGAATGCCTAAAAGAGAAAGAATATTGCTTAAAATCACTGAAATGGATGTTTACTGATTACGAGTACAAAAGGTATTGATAATACAATGAATTTGGAGTATATTTTTGCTATGGAGCCCCCTCGCCCCCTTTCCTTGGCTTCTCCTCTTGTTAAAGGTCTCTCCGGTGAATCGTAACGGAGCATCTTTCCTGGCGGGATCTTGCCTCTTCATTATCGCCTTAAATGTCTGATTGGTATTAACTGTTCTGTTGATTTTTCGTACTCTGATATCTTTGGTGTTATGAGCTTGGATGGGCTCCTCGTCTTGGTGGGGCCGGTATCTCCTTATTGGCTTCGTAAATAGTTGTGGTGTGGGTTTCTCTACCTTGAACTAGGATTTTTGGATCGGGTCTGGAGGCGGTTGAATACAGGCTCCAACAATTGTTTCCTTCCTCACTCCAGCGTGTTTTAAATCACGGTGGTTCTTTGGCATTGTAAGACCTAGTCCCGAGATGTTGGTTTATCATACCCAATGCGCCTTTAATTGAAAAGATTTGATCCATCTTTACTTTGAAACTAGAATATCTCAAATATAATTATTTTTTATTATTCGTCTCGATGGATTTGACTCTTCGCTTATTTGCCACCCTTCATGTCTATTTAGTGTCAGTTCATCGTCTTTCGGAACCCGCATAAATTGTAAATTTAGTCCTCCCATTGTCCACTTCCTTTTCTCTTAGGTTCTCAAAGTCAATACATTTTTTTTATTTGTTTCCCAGTTCTCTTTTCTTCTTTGGATTCGGTATTCATGACTTCTCTATCTAAAAGAGATTCCAAGAGACCCATTGTGGAATCTTCTCCAATCAAATCGCCTTCAGTTAACAGATCTTTTGGTCACTGCTCCTCCTGGTTGCTTCGTCAGTCATATCGGTTCCTCCTCTATTCCTGAGGCGGTGGTGGTCTCAGATAGGAGGAATGTCGTGACGGTTGTTCTTCGGAGTGGGCCTTTTCCACTGTTTTTACTGTTAGTACAGCAGAATCAGTCCAGGATTTGAGGGAAACGTTTGAGATTCCCGCCGAAGTAATATTTCTTCTTCCCAGGAGTCTGATAGAACTTCGTTAGCCCCTGCGGGGTACTTTACGATGTACAAGGCTTCCATTAAGGAGTGTTATCTCTGGTTTCCTCTCCCTACTATACTATGCGAGTATTGTGCTAGGTGGTATCGTTATTTCCCTGCTTACTCTGGGCGCTGTCCGGACTATTATTGGTCTCCTAGTGGTCTCATGCGAGTTGGGATGTGCTATCGGCCCCTTACTTCTCCATTCCATTACTACTTTCAGACTGGAGGTGGGTAAACATGGTCGGTTTAACCTTGGCTGTGATCCTCGAGTGATCATGACGTAGGTAATCATGATCTGGACTGGGACAAAAAGTTCTTCTTGGTTCAGGCGGATGAATCTTCTATTCCTAGTCCGCTTGTCGAGATGATCCCATTTGATTGGGTTGTTGATCCCGGTAAGTCAGTCGATGTTGGAATTCGACCCGCCAGAATCAGTTTGTCTATGTTTTGATGATGTGTATTTTATTTGTAGTGTGTCTTGGGATTTCTCTGATTGACCCAGAAAGAGTGGTTTTCCTTGGTTAACGCGATGAAGGCTGTGGCGCATCGCAATTGGTGTGATTTCAATCCAGTTTGGGTGGTTGGTATCCTGGGTATACTTTTGGGTTAGTGTCATTGTTCTCTAATCTCTTAATCATCTTATGCTCATTTTCCGATTATTGTCTTGGTTTTAGGATACTCCGATGATCCTATAAATTATATCGTTCGTCCTCGCATGATAACATATGGTTCAGATCTCGCTGATCCTTCTGACGTCATTGTCACGGGTTCCCCGACGATTTTTGTTGAAAGGGCGAGTTCATCGGTGGTTGCTCGCCGTTTTTTTCGAGCACAGAGTCGAGGGGGTGATCCACCATCAAGACCTCTGAATTCAGGTTCATCGCCTCCTCGTCGAGGAGGCCATAGGCAGAGGTTTTGAGAGGTGGAAGAGTTGTGGCCCCGTCTAGGAGAATGTCGCGAGTTGTACCTGACGATAATTTGAAGGATGTGCTCCTAACCCTAGGGAGTATGCCATGTCGTTTGACTACTCTGGCGTTCTCTCCCTTAATAAGAATGGTTAGTCCTACTCTGATATTTTCATTCAGATCCGTTTATCTGGTTACCCGCCGTTGTCAGTGCTTGTTCCGTCCAGCCAATGGGATCGTTATCAAGGAATCTATCAGACCAATGCTTTGGTAAGAAAATATTTTAGCTGGTTGTGTTTCAGATAGTGGTATAATTTTGTTATTTTTGTTTCAGGCAATGGTATGGTAAATCGTGCTCACCCCGTTTATCATAGATCCTGGTCGCCGAGCAAGAGAAGGCCTCATCCCTGGAACGTTCCTCTCGTCGTGATCTTACTGCGTTGTGGCATGCGTTCAAGAAGGCGGCCTGGAGATCTTTTCTCGCTCATCCAATCTTGTCGATCAGCTTGCTAAGGATGAACAACGAGCTCGGGAACAGGATGACCGTCTTGTGACACTGACCGCGTCGAATGCTGATCTTCTTGCCGACCTGAAGAAGGGGCAGGATTCTGTAACTGGCACTGGAAGTCTCAGTAGGATCTAGAGAGGTTATCTTAAGGGGCCGCTATGGCGAGGTCAAGTGGGAGTATGCTGAGTCATGAACAGCTCGGTTATGAATCTTGATCTTATGCTGAAGCAGTTCGGCGGCTGCATGGTTCTTTCAGCGGGGCGAGGGAAAGCACCATTCGTTCGTTGATAACTGGTCTCACAGGCTAATCTTGATACCATTAAGCGCTATCTATCTGAATCAAAGGCATTTCATGACCATGCTACCCAGATATCGCGACCTACCAGAAGGGTTGGCATGATTGAGGAGCTGATGGCAAAGGTAGTTGCTGGTTTAGAGAGTCATCTTGCCGAAGCGAAACAGGTTGTCGCGGATCTTCAAGATGGATTTAATGCGATTGACGTTGACGGGTATGACTTGGATAAGGAACTTGCTCTTTCTCCTCTTTCAAGTGATTCATATTGATAGGTCGCCTGTGGTCTCTCTTAAAATCAAAATCTGACCTATGTTTTTGAACTTTTAACATTACTATTGGGTGTCTGTTTTGGGCTTATGTTTTAAATACATATTTACTTTTGCCAAGTCTTGAAATTGCTTCATTTTTTTACTCACACCAGGTGCGGCTATAGCTGGCTTACTCCGGGTGTTAAATAGGTACAAAAATGATATTTCGGTTTACCCTGTTTAGACATGGTTTTAGGTGCGGTAGTACGTCCGGCTTAGCCCGTAACCACTTGAATAAATCTTTAGGAAGTGGTTTTTTTTCTGTTTTTCAAGTGTTGCGAGTATGAAACTCCGCTTTCTTTGATTATGAGCGTGCGTACGCACACGCAAAGGCAATGAGTTGCTAGCTCATGCAGGGTGCCATTTCACCATAACATCTATGAGAGACGCAATAAATTGGTTGCTTGATCAGGACACCAATGTTTCAGAGGGAGATGATGACCTCGTAAAAACAGAATTAGAAAATA
Organism: Moricandia arvensis; assembly: GCA_905132765.1. Taxonomy (NCBI): domain Eukaryota; kingdom Viridiplantae; phylum Streptophyta; class Magnoliopsida; order Brassicales; family Brassicaceae; genus Moricandia; species Moricandia arvensis. Next base: position 36,571 of record CAJHQP010005172.1, on the reverse strand, counting down.
TTTTATTCATAGTTGTACCCTGACTCGGGTTGCCTACATACCCAAATGGGATCAATATTTTCGTAGCTCGCTTTTCATTCAAGAGGTTAGGTTCTACAGAACCGTCCTTTTTTAGGTAACTATGGTACTTTCAAAGATAAATGGAGTTCCAAACCCGCTTTACTGGGTTCCTTCCATTTCCATGAGTTTGTATACGCCGAGGTGGAAGACTCTCGACACTTGGTATGATCCTTCCCAAGTTACAACCTAACTTTCCTGCACGATACTCCCGCACATTCCCGTAAGCCTGTCTTAGAATGAGGTCGGCGACTTCAAATTTCCTTCTTCGGACCTTCTTGTTATATTGCTTTGCTGCTGCCTTCTGATACTTTTGAGTCTTAGTGATGCTTGGTTGCACAATTCCTCAACTACTAGTCCTTTATCGCCAAGCATGTTCTCGTTCACATTGATCAAATGTGGCAACCTCGCCGTTCTCAACGTTGGTACTTCCATTTGTTCTGGTGTAACTGCCTCTAGTCCTGTAATAGAGAATAAGGCGTTTGGTTCGTTCCTAATCGGGGAGGTGTCCGGTGGAACCATAGGACTCCAACTTAGATCATAAGACCAATCTCCCTTCTTACTGTGTAATCGCTTCTTACCCCCTCGATTATTATTTTATTAGTCTCTTCAGCATGACCATTTCCTTGGGGATTCATGGGAAAGAAATAACGTATCCTGATGTGTCGATGTCGGTGCAACTAATCCACGAAATCATTGGAAATAAATTGGGGTCCGTTATCCATTACTATCTTGTACGGTATACCCGGTCTGCATACTATTATTTTCCATATGAACTTTTTTACGGTCATGGTCGGTCGCCGAAGGCTATGCTTCCTCTCCATCCATTTTTTATAATAATTCGTTAATACAAAATGTTATCGGCTCTCTCCAATCTTCTCTTCTTATGATTTCATCGAGACTTGGTATGTATGCTTCAATCTCGAGCTCATCTTCTTGTAGGTGAACTGCCCTTGTGGCTAGGACTAACTTCTGCTTTTTCTTCTTCTTTATGTTCTCTATTGACCTTTATGCTTGGTGCTTCGATGTACTCGACCGGGACTATTCACTTTAGGTCGGGATCCGAGGTTGACAATAATGCTGCCAGGGCGTCCACGGTTGTGTTTTCGACCCTAGAGATTTTCGTGATTTTATTGATGAGAATTCCGTTGCCAAACTATGTATTTCCCTTAGATATATTGTCATCCTTTCGTCTCTCGCTTCACAATCTCTTGTGAATTGGCTGGAGACCAATTGCGAAACGCGGTGAGCTTCTAGTGCATCTACCTCGATGGCAATGGCCAAAACGCAGCATGACAAACAACGCTTCGTATTCGGCTTCATTGTTGGACGCCAATAGTTCTAATATGAAACATTGTTCTAAGATCTCACTTGTGGGAGAGACCAGATGTATCCCAACACCTGATCCTTTTTGAGAAGAGGACCCATCGACGTTAAGTTTCCATGCTGAATATTTTTTATCATTTGGATTATCACTTTGGTTCTCCTGATATAGACCTTGGAATAGGAAAAATTTTGACGAGGAAAATTCGCTAAAACTTGTGATTTCATACTGGGACGTGATTTGTACTCGACATCGTACTCGCTTAACTCGATTGCCCACTTTTATATACTTCCTGATTGGGCATGAATATGTAGGATTGATCTGAGTAGATGGCTTGATAAAACCGCTACTGTGAAAGATTGAAAATATGGCCTCAGTTTTCCTGCAGATCTTACAACGGCTAATGCTAATTTTTCCATCATTGTGTATCTTGTTTTTGCTTCTTCGAGCGATTTACTAACGTAAAGATTGGCTTCTAATCTTATTTATCCTCATGTACAAGTACACCACTCACAGCACCATTAGATATCGCAATATAAAGTAGAAGTGTCTCACCCATTTTCTGGTTTTGAAAATACGGGTGAAGTCGCGAGGTATTCTTTTAATTTTTGAAAATCTTGTTCGTCGTCCCATTCGAAGTCCTTTTTCTTTTGAATCAGCTGATAAAATGGTAGGAACTTGTCTGGTGACCGTGATATAAACCTTTTAAGCGTGGCTACCTGTCCTGTCAAATATTCAACCTCTTTTTCGTTCGAGGAGATGTCATGTTTAAGTAATGCCTATTCTGCTTAGGGCTTGCTTCTATTCTCTGTCGTGTCACAAAGCAGCCGAGAAATTCTCCCAAAGTGACGGCGAACGTACATTTCGTTGTATTTAATTTCATCTGATACTTTTTAGCACACAAAACATTCTCTAAGGTGGGTGATGTGGGCATTCTCCTTCGAGGACTTTACAAGCATATTGTATATATAGACTTCCATTGTTCTTGCCGATTTGTTTGATGAATATTTTGTTAATGAGGCGTTGGTAAGTCGCCCGTTGTTCTTGAGTCCGAATGGCATACTTTATAGCAATACAGTCCATCGGTCGGTAAACGAAGGCGGTTTTCTCTTGGTCATTTGGGTGCATCATTATTTGATTTTTTCTTGTACCCCCGGGAACGCGTCTAAGAATTATAGAACTCGTTCAAGCGGTTGCTTCTACCGGACGATCTATATGTGGCAGAGGAAAACAGTCTTTAGGGGCAATGCTTTGTGAAGATCGGTAAAATCTATGCACAACCTCCATTTGTCCTTCTTTTTCTTCACTGCCACAAGGTTTGCGAGCCAGATCTGGGTATTTTCAATGATAGATCCTGCTTTTAGTAATCTTTTTACTTCTGCGCTGACAGCTTCTGCTTTTTGGAATCAAGCTTCCTTTTTTTTTCAGAACTGGTTTGAAAGTAGGATGCGGAAGACCCGCTCGCTGCATAGAAATCAGAGAAAAACTGAGTCCCACAACTTTCACCTTGACGCTACCTATATTGGTAGTGATCCAAATGCTTCCCATCGATTTTGTAGCTGATCCGTCGTACGCGACCAGCAATTGCTTTTCGATTTTATTTGTGGAATAGGCAATCTTCATTTTCTCCAAGGTTTCCCAGTAGATTATATTTTATGAAATTCAGGTGTCTATTAATACTTAGGAATCTTGACGTCGGTTAACTCGAGCTCGAGAAAGAGATCATTATGTGGTAAGTCCACTCTATGCAGATCTTGAAATTGGTGAACCGTAACTTTTTGTCCTTTCCAGTGTTGGGCCGTTGCTAGCCAGTATTACATCGTTGCTTAGAGAACTTGGTCCCTATATGAAGTTGGTCGTCTTCCTAGGTGAATCATGCATTGGATTTTCTTCCATCGTAGCATGTTTTTCAGCTCGGTGGAATGTATCCATGAGCATATTTGGTCGGTTAAGTATCTCAAGACTTTTCAGTGATATGGATTGGAAAGAGGCATGCTTGAGACCAGCAAACATCATCATCAATAATCTCACATTCACACAAATATCGTTCAGAGATGTAAAAAAAGGTCTTCTTATCATTAAATTGCAGCGGAGTTGAGGTTGGATGACATGATACGCAGTGGAGAATCTTTTTATCGGATATGATCTCGGAGAACCTGATTCGCAGTGGAGGAGGAGACGGAGTAGCAGGGGCATAACCGGTGAGGAAGAGGGATACGGAGCCCATAGAGTCTGGGAGCGTTGTTCTCATGGTACTGGTCAGAGCGAGTAGTGGACGTCACATCCTGGACATAGAGACTCGTTGCGGAAGTATTAAGATTGATGGATTTGATTTCCGCTGGAGGAGAGGTTTGAGTCAAAAGAAATGAAACCGGTGGCCCACCTTTGATGTAGATCTGAATTCCGTTGAAAGACGCCTGCTGGCGTTGCTAGAGGAGGGTTGGTCGAGCTTTGGAGGGAGACTCCCTTCCAAATGTGAGATATTTGAGTGTGTGGAGATACTCTTTGTAGATCTGGTTTCATGTCTCCTAGAGCAGAGCTTTGTAATAACTAAAATGTTGTATATATAGACCCACTGAGATTTTTTTCCAATAAATTGTCATTGCCTTCTTTCATAGATTAGTATGAAGTTACTATCTCTCTAACACACCCGTTCTAACAATGACTAATCCACAACTTCTTTTCACTGAGTTGAAAGGCATGGCGGTGTCGTCAGACTATTGTGATAGAGTCTTGATATCCCAAACTCGATAATCTCTTCCTATTAATCTCCCCAACACACCAAGTACAAGATAGAACATAGATTACAAAATGAAGTAGAGGAATGATAGTGTGAATCTCAGATTACGATCTCATGGCGATATCAACCTGAAGACTCAATCACGATCTCATGGCGATCATGACGAAGGAAGACTCATGGCATCTCAGTCTTACAACATAATCAGCATGAACCCTTTGTAAAGGTATTCTACTCTTATTTACAGTTTTTGATCTTTCTCAGCTTCGTTCAATCCAATGGGAAACCTGCTAAACCATCCAGAGAGTTCGCTATATTCCTTCTCCACGTCAGCATTGATAATAGATGTCTATCGATACTCCCATCAACCAAACAAAGCTTTCCCCAAGATCGCATAGAAAGAAACCACCATCTTATGCATTCATAAACTGACGTGCAACTCCACTGAGATGAAAGTACTGTAAGTCTATATGCCTTGAACGTTCCAGCTTCAATCGCTATACCTTTTTGCCACTCTAAGACGCCAACCATCTCAGAAGGACAAGTGGAATCAACCTTACTGCTCCAGCGATGCCAAATAAAGAAAGAACTACTCCAAGGACTAAGCATAACATGTAATGGCAGAACTTGCACCTGCTTTAGTCTAACTTTGTATTTGAACATCAAGTTTTGTAACTCTTCTTCCATTTCTGCTTCTGTTGTATCCACACTTGCAGAATATATCTCTTGATATTTATCATTAGCACAGATCTTCTTTCTTTATGCAATTGACAACTGATGAAACCATGACCAGGCAGCCTTGTCAATGAAAGTAAAGCAAGGTACAAACCAGCTAAGAAACTGATCATAGCTTGCTTTAACGGGCTGTCTATGACCCTAATTGGTATTATCCATGAAGTATTGGATTGTGAGAAGCATATATGGGCTGTTTGTGGTCGTGTTGGGCTTTTAAATATGGGATTTGTCTTTTGTTTGGATTCTAAGAAAATAATATAGAGAAGAAACCGAGATAGCATCAGAAACAACACAAATCAACCATGGGCTAACCGAAATGAGCATATCGACATAGCTGTTCGGTCCACTTCTCAATCAGTTTCGACCAGGCTTCAAAGATCATGTCTTGGCTCATTTTAGGAGTATATTCTTCATTTTTCAGAGTCAAGGTCGTGGCTACTGGTCAAGGATTCAACAAGGCTATTAAATGTTTCGGTTTCTCAAAGTTTAGGATCTAGCAAAGTTTGATCAATTCAAACTTGGTTTTCTTCAATTTCATTAAGTAGATTTCGACCAGATTTACTGTAAATAAGCTATGTATGCATTTGGAATAATCATTAAATATTTTTAATAAAAAACATTTCTCTTTAATCTTGTTGAATCATTTGTTCTTTGCAATATCGTATTCCTCTTGGATCACGTCTGCACGGTGACATGTGCAATCCAGGGCGCTTATACACAAGTGTTTGATCATTACTCAGATCCTACACTTAAGTTCATCATTCCATATTCGACTTCATTCCACAATTCCATCATCACCAGTTCCGTTCGAAGCATAAATTAGAGTGGCCGTTCCCAGGGGTTCATCATTTGGTATCAAAGCACCACTCTGAAGTTCGGTACAAGTTTATGGATTTTCATCATTTAAAGCTCTTCATCTTTGATCATGTCTCTTGGGATCAAAATAAATCACGAGGCGAAGGCAGCACACAAAGCAACAAGAGAGTTGTTGCAAGGAAGGAAACGTTTGATTCAGATTTCATCCTTCCATGGAGAGTTTGATCAGATTCATACAATTACTGGGACAAAGAGCTGGATTGGATCTTTGGCTTTTATACTAAACAGAGAGAAGAGGTTTCATGTTGTAGTTACTGGGTTGCGCAGGTATGCCCTTGATTGGTGGAACCAGGTTGCTAACACCAGAAGACGCACTGGAGAGCAACAGGTTTCTTGCTGGTTTGAGATGAAGACAATATTGAAGAATTGGTTTGCAGCCAAGTTTTATGGTCAAACTGATTTGAAGAGGTTGCGTAATCCATCTAGTACAGCTTCGGCACGACCTAGAAAAGAAAAATTCAGCAACATCGGAGCTTCTCAACAATGTATGAAACAAAGCAGATCAAAGAAGGCAGAATCAAATCCAATCATAGAGACTCCATCGGCCAGAACTGAAAAGAGGAGGAATGATGGTCTGGAAAAATGACTGCAGGGTTTCAAGGAGCATGTACATCAAAGGCTCACAGTCACACGTCCTCCTTCATCCCCACTTCCATCCGTTGAACCAGAACCGTTCAATTCTGTCAGGAAATCCACTCAGCAGATCAGCTGCCTCAAGAGGAGGAACCAAAGCCTGTAAGTGTTCTAATACCTGTCCAAAACGTGGCTGAAGAAGTGGTTTCTAATGGATCAGAAGTTGCTCATGAGAAGAAGAACACAATGGTTTGCAGTTCAGGTGCATTTCATGAACCATTTGTTTGTGAATTTCTGATCAAACCAATTATTTGGATAAGAACAGCCTCATGGAGAATTTGAGACATGTAAATGGGCTACAACACTTCATATTTGATCCATGAATAGAGGTGTGTGTGCACAGGAGCAAAAGAAACACCTTGGTTGCATGTAAAGACAAATTGGAAGCAAGACAAGGTCGGTTCTATCATCCTAGGAGGTCCGGATTTGAGGATAAATCCTCTTAATAATAGAGGGGATGATGTAACCATGACCAGCAGCCATGCTAAGGAATGTAAATAAAGGTAAGAACCAGCTAAGCATCTGATTTACCTTAGCTTAATGGGCTGTCTATGAGCCCAATCAGTATGATCCATGAAGTATTGGATCGTGAGAAGCATATATGGGCTGTTTCTGGTCGTGTTATGCTTTAAATATGGGATTTGTCTTTTGTTTGGGTTATATGAAAAGAATATAGAGAAGAAACTGAGAAATGTCAGAAACAACAAAGATCAACCATGAGCTAACCGAAATAAGAATGTCGACATAGCTGTTCGGACCACTTCTCAATCAGTTTCGGACCAGGCTTCAAAGATACATATCTTGGGCCCATTTTAGGAGTATATTCTTCATTGTTCAGAGTCAAGGTCGTGGCTACTGGTCAAGGAGTCAACAAGGCTATTAAATGTATCGGTTTCTCAAAATTTAGGATCTAGCAAAGTTGGTTGAATTGAAACTTGGTTATCTTCAATTTCATTAACTAGATTTCGACCAAATTTACTATTAAGAAGCTATTTATGCATTTGGAATAATCATTCAACATTTTAATTAAGAAAAACTTTCTCTTTAATCTTGTTGAATCCTTTGTTCTTCGGAACATCGTATTGCCCTTGGATAAAGTCTGCACGATGAGTTGTACGATTCAGGGCGCTTCTACACAAGTGTTTGATCATTCCGCAGATCCTACACTGAAGTTCATTATTCCATATTCGACTTCATTCCACAATTCCATTATCACCAGTTCCGTTCGAAGCATAAATTATAGTGGTCGTTCCTTAGGGGTTCATCAACAACTCACAACTTGTACCCACCAATATATAATCCATTATGTAGATTCCCTCTGTTTTCTATCACTTTCTTCGAGAAGATTAGTCTCTCGGCCTGATGATTACAGCCAAGTCAGCACTTCAACAAGCAACCAGCAGATATATATTCTCAATGTATGTTCCCACCTTTGAAAATAAGCTTGACCTCAAGCTTGAACAGAGAAAAAAGATAGGAGAGCTCCAGTGACGAGATGAATAGAATGTTCTTTTATCTGTCATTTCCATAGAGAAACCATACAGGAATATGACATCAGCAAAGGCATCATGTCTCTGTGATTGATCTGTCGGGTCAGAACAGAACCACCTCCACACAACTACCTTCTGTACCCGCAAAATAGAGAAATGATTGTAATCCTTGATGACAACATTTGGCTTCTAAAAACTAGAGAGTATGGAACAAATCTCTGCAATTACTTGTTCCAAAGTAAACGCCAAACCAGAAACTGACGTTAACTGCTTAAACTTCCACCTATGCTTCACTTCAAATTGCAGTCATCAAAAGTTAACCACCTCCAGCCTTCTAAATTATCTCGGCATAGTTGGAGGACATCTGAAACAACCCACCCGGAAATCTTTTAAAAACACGTTGAAAATTCTAAGAAAAGATCTTTATAAAACTTCCCAAACATTACCCCATGTTCAAAATACCCTGCCCCGATGATCATCATCGTCCGCCGCTCTGGTCCACGCAATCAACCTTTACCTTCATCCGTAAAAGGAGGCATGAGTATACAAAATTACTCAGTGAGGACGCTCAAACCGCCCACATGCAACTCAATAATCAAGCAATCAAATTCCATTTCATTCAAACAACCTAGCAATTTCCAATCTATCAACCTAGGCAATTCGTTTCTATCATTTCTTACTTAGCCAATTTTCTTTCCTATTATTTATTCGTTTTCATGGCATTCAAAAACTAACAACCTAACATCTGTTCTATCATTCCTTTATTTTAGCATTTCCAAACATTCTGACCTGAAGGTCCATCAACCTGCGGCCGTAGCCAAACCTGCGGCCGAAGCCAAACATGCCGGCCAAAGCCAACCTGCAGCCGTAGCCAAACCTTGCGGCCGAAGCCAAATCTGCGGCCGAAGCCAAACCTACGGCCAAAGCCAAACCTGCGGCCGAACCCAAACCTGCGGCCGAACGCCAAACCTGCGGCCGTAGACAAACCTACGGCCGAAGCCAACCTGCGACCCGTCGGTCTATTACGGCCGTAGCCAACCTGCGGCCGAAGCAAACCTGCGACCCGAAGGTCCATAACGGCCGAAGCCAACATATTGCGGCCGCGAAGCCAAAAGATGATCATAACATCTTTACAGCCTGAAGCCAAGACATATTTTTCTTACTTAGCTTAATCACGTTCTTCTAATCTTGTACTTTCCTTAATTACTTCAATTCTCAATCCGTTTCTATAACATTATCAACCTAACATTCAAATTCTTGTCGGATCAAATCTAAGTATTTCACGTAAACATCTCAATTAAACATAAGATCATTTCACGCAATCTATCATGCAAATATCCTATGAATATATGAACGTTCTTCGATCCTTGAGAACTATCTCGAAGAACGAATAACAAACTTTCCATAAACAATTCCTCTAACGAATAATCTTCATCCTAACAATTCAACTATGATAAAAAATACTAAATATTAAGTTGCCATGAATCACGCCCCTCACCTCGGTTGATCTTAAAAGATCGAAGAGTCTAAACCTTCATGCGTTTTCTAGCGAAGAACTCCTCGGCTCCTCCTTGTTTGATCTTCTTCTCGAATCTTCTCTCTAGAACTTCGTTCATGCTCTCGCTTCTCTCTATTTCTTGTTTATAAGTTGTGTGAGAAATGAAGGCTGGATGTCTTCTTTTATACTTATTTCAGGACTTGCTCACCAAGCCGGCCATTAAGTGTTGTTTCCTTATTTAGCTTGGTCAAACTTATCATCAATGGCTCCAAGAGTATCTACGCTTATTGCCTTATATGACTCCCGTAGACCCGACTTTCTTTCGTATAATCTCGTCAGTTGCACATGATAAAACTTGCCTTACTTGGAACCTGCATTCTCCGACAGCCAAACTTTCCATAGTTGAACTGGCAGTCTGTAATTCTCTTGCTTAGACTTTGATCGCTCTATGTGTTTCCTGAACTTCGGACACTTAGTCAAAAATGTGGCACATTCTTCCAACCCTCAGGAATACAAGTGTTTCCACACTTAGAAAAATATGCTCTTGTACAACTAAACCTCTCGTGATTTATTCCTTCGAATTTAAACATACTCCGGGAGCGGGTCGTTACAACTCTCCCGCACTTAAGCGAAATTTGTCCTCGAATTTAGCCTCGACCAATTGATGAACATCTAGCGACTCTGGAGAAAGGCTCATACTTTTCTTGCAAGTAACTTACCATTTTCTGAGACTGATCTTGGGTTTCCACAATCGCACATTTCCTTCGTCACTTTTATAAGTATATTTTTTTCCCCACTTTAATTCCACATTTTGCTGGTTCCAAAAACAAATTCTCTCCCAACTTGAATTTTAGAATGTTAAAAATAAAAATGATGTCATGTATTCTCCAGTTTATGACAAGTGTATTCTATGCTCAATGCTTTTAGAAAATGCCATCCAGAATCCGAACATAAACTTCCATCCGGTCTGACATGGTGCTAACAAAACTTAATGAAGTCTCACCATCTTGTTCTTTCCCAACTAAGCACACTTATCCACCACATCCTCTCTTGAACTGAAATGTGCATATTTACTTAAGTAGACCACTATAATCCATAGTGATCCCTAAAGATTTTCTATTCATGGATAGTCCGTTCATAAAAATCCACTGTGATTAAAGTCCCCTTCCACTCGAACATTGGTAACTTGCAGCAACCCACTTGGTGTCTAATGATCTGGTTTCATCAGTTGTTATATCAGACTTTCATCCACCCATAGCAATTGCTTCAAATAATATTGCTTTACTCGGAGCATTTCAACCATTATAATCAGTTGTTCCGCTTATTTCTTTACCAAAACACTTGCCTTCATGCGACAAATCGCATCTGCCACTAGATTAACCTTCTTCGAGTGGTGGCTATCTCCAAATCAAAGTCCATGACTATCTTCATTCCTCTTCTTTGTCTTAGTTCATCTCCGGCTGACATTTCGGTCTTATCCTTGACTTCTTGTACTTCACCACGCTTCCATGCGCTACTCTGATCAGAGCCCGTAAGTGAACTTGATAAATGCTTCCCCACTCTGTGCACTCATATCATATGTCACAACATTTAGTCGCAAGATTCTCTACAGCTCATTCAACCCTTCTGCATCCTTAACCGTCAAAATAGATAGGTGCTATCAAATTCTTTTAAAACTTGAAACACCAAAGTCAGATCTTTTATGAGTCAATGCATAAGCATTCTTACATGGATGGTAATATCACTGCGATACCCATCCGCCGCACTTTCAGAACCACATAACTTCCCTTGCATTGTCTCGCTCACCATACTCAACATCTTTTTCCGTCAACGCCATTCACTAAATCAACCACTTGAAACACCTTTTACAAGTTGTCAATTTATACCCACTAATCCGAACAGAGTTTCTGATCTTTATTGGATCCTTTGTCCATGGACAATTGCAGTTGTCGTGACCTCACTTCGATTCGCACCACTCTTCCTTTGGGTGTCAAGTATCCTAAGAACCAATGCTCATGTTCTAAAACTGCACTTGCTTATCTTCCATAAAAACGTTTTGCTTACGTAGTCACTCTATCAAATTGAATTTTTGAACAACACCTCTCCTTTCTCATTTCTCGGATCCGCGATGGTCCTCAGATACTTTGCAATGTTCTTCACCATCTACTTCGTTCTTATTTCTCGTGCTACTGAATCTCAAACCATTTCCTCATTCCTTGAAATATCAGCTTTTATTTTTCCTTTTCAATCTAACTTGCCATCTTTTGCAATCCTCATTAGCTCGGTAATGCGTAATAAGTTCATTCTAAGGATTCCTATGTACCATTTACCTAACATGTCCACGCTTTCCACCAGCATTGAAACATCTTGATAAATGACATGCGACTTGAAAATCACCACTTATGCTGCACGACCAAATCTGATATCGTCCTCGAACTCATTCTTATGTGACCAATGTTGGGTGATTTTGTGCCACATAAGGAATGCGACACCCGACTAAATTTGGCATTCACCACCACACCACCACACCACACACCACTAGCAAGCAGATTTATTCCATCCTTAAGTCCACCTTGTGAACCCCTAGTGCCACGTTCTACTAACCACACGCGCGTTCTTGTTGCACTTTCATCGACCCATTAAGTTTCCAGCAAGTGTGCTACACCACCCACGAACATCCAACATTTCATAATTCCATGAGGCATTAACTTCCTTCATTCTCAGGAATTAACTTAGCAACTCTCACAATCCTAGCTTTCCAGTTACTCAACCAAAAATTCATATCACCTATTGCTTCGTATTTCCTACCATTGTATCCACTCCTTCACTAAAGCTAAACATATCTTGATCCATCGCACACGACTTTAAGAACATTTACTCCTGCTGACCGAACAAACTCGATACCCTCATTGCCTACTTTATGACAAACCCGATCGACAATATTTTTCATCTTTAACAAGACGTAAGTTAGTTTGCACTAACTTCTTGCCACTATCGAACACAATTTTGCTTAGCCATTTGCTAAGAAATCCAATCATAAACACATACTAAGATATACCCTAGAAACATCATACCACACATCTTTCCACCCTTACCCACAAATCCAATTTTTGAAAAGCGGCCAGCCAGGACAGAACTGACTGGCCTACCCCCGCTCTGATACCAAATTGAAACACCCCAACCCGTAAATATTTGAAAAACACGTTGAAAATTCTAAGTAAAGATCTTTATAAAACTTCCCAAACATTACCGCATGTTCAAAATACCATGCCCCGATGGTCTTCATCGTCCGCGCTCCAGTCCACACAATCAACCTTACCAGCATCCGCAAAAGAAGGCATGAGAATACAAAATTACTTAGTGAGGACGCTCAAAACCGACCACAGGCAACTAAATAATCAAGCAATCAAATTCCATATGCTATTCTAACAACCTAGCAATTTCCAATCTATCAACCTAGCAATTCATTTTTATCATTACTTAGCCAATTTTCTTTCGTATTACTTATTCGTTTTCATGCATTCAAAAACTAACAACCTAACATCCGGTTCTATCATTCCTTTACTTTAGCATTTTCTAACATTCTGACCCGAAGGTCCATCAACCTGCGGCCATAGCCGAACCTGCGGCCGTAGCCAAACATGCGGCCGAAGCCAAACCTGCGGCCGTAGCTAAACCTGCGGCCGAAGCCAAACATGCGGCCGAAGCCAAACCTGCGGCTGAAGCCAACCTGCGGCCGTAGCCAAACCTGCGGCCGAAGCTTAACATGTTGCCGAAGCCAAACCTGTGGTCGTACCCAAAACTGCGGCCGAAGCCCAAACCTGCGACCCGTTGGTCCATTACAGCCGTAGCCAACCTGCGACCCAAAGGTCCATTACGGCCGTAGCCAAACTGCGGCCGGAACCCAACCTGCAACCTGAAGGTCCATTACGGCCGTAGCCAACCTGTGACCCAAAGGTCCATAACGGCAGAAGCTAACATACACGGCCCGAAGCCAAAACATGATCATAACATCTTTACGGCCATAAGCCAAAACATATTTTTCTTACTTAGCTTAATCACGTTCTTCTACTCTCGTACTTTCCTTAATTACTTCAATTCTCAATCCGTTTCTATAACAATTTCAACCTAACATTCTAATTCTTGTCGGTTCAAATCTAAATATTTCACGTAAACATCTGAATTACACATAACATCATTTCACGCAATCTATTATGAAAATATCCTATGATTATATTAACGTTCTTTCGATCCTTGAGAATTATCTCGCAGAACGAAGAACAAACTTTCCATAAACAATTCCTCTAACGCGTAATCTTCATCCTAACAATCCAACTATGATAAAAAATACTAAATATTAAGTTGCCATGAATCACGCCCTCACCTCGGTTGATCTTAACAGATCGAAGACTCTGAACCTTCATGTGTTTCCTAGCGAAGAACTCCTCGGCTCCTCCTTGTTCGATCCTTCTTCTTGAAATCTTCTCTCTAGAACTTCATTCATGCTCTGGTTTCTCTCTATCTCTTGGTTATAAGTTAAGTGAGAAATGAAGGCTGGATGTCTCCTTTTATACTTATTTCAGGACTTGCTCACCAAGCCGGCCATTAGGTGTTGTTTCCTTATTTAGCTTGGTCAAACTTATCATCAATGGCTCCAAGAATATATATGCTTATTGCCTTATATGACTCCCGTAGACCCGACCTTATTTTTGTATAATCTCGTCAGTGGCACCTAATAAAACTTGCTTACTTGGAACCTGCATTCTCCGACAGCCAAACTTTCCATAGTTAAACTGGCAGTCTGTAATTCTCTTGCTTAGACTTTGATCGCTCTATGTGTTTCCTGAACTTCGGACACTTAGTCAAAAATGTGGCACATTCTTCCCAACCCTCATGAATACAAGTGTTTCCACACTTAGAAAAATATTCTCCTTGTACAACTAAACCTCTCGCGATTTATTTCCTTCGAATTTAAACATACTCCCGGGAGCGGGTCGCTACAACATCTCTTTTCAAACTCCAGCTTGTAAACACAATCACTTACAGCCGATGCTCTCAAAATCTCTGCAACGTGAGCAGGAGAACAACCATCAAGATTAATAAGAACCTTTCTTGGATCATTTGGTGGAAACAACTCACGTGACCATGCCTCCACATTACGATATTTTCTGTATCTCCATGAAAGCCATCGATGTTGAGATTTAGGCTGCATAACTTCCCTCGATCTTGCAGCACATTTATTGTTTTGTATTTGAATTTAAAACACATGTCCTTGTAGCTTTTCCTCTTTTGTGAATTTAAAATTGTACAACAAATGTACAACAAATAAGTTGTATCAAAACAAACATCATCTTCTCTTTTAAGAGTTACGCCAACTGATCCCTCCAAAACTACATCTGACTCCATATCGCAGAAAACTGTCCCAGACTCCACAGTCTTTGTGCAATCAACAAACACCAAATCTAGAATTGGTTTGTAGTTCACCAATCTGCTATGCACGATTCTCTGAAGTTCCTTCTTTTGAACATATATTTTCAAGCTTTGGGACACTTTATTTTCTTCTTCTCACAAGTCATTCTTCTATACAGGTGACGTTAAGAAAATGTTTGATGCATATCATGAGATTGTAAAATTGCTGAATGTATGCAACACCCCGATCCACCGCCGTCCGACCGGGGTTTCGACCGAGTGTTATGGACACGTTTCTATTTGTTTTAGACCACCAACGTGTCCCGTTACAGGCCCCAGGAGTCTTCGGACGCCTACCTTCAATCAAATCTCAACCCAACCAAATCCATATACTTCTACTTACAGTCCTGCGCATAAGGGAAATGGAAAGGAGGACATGAGTAAATGGGTTACTCAGTGAAGCGGGTCTAGACCCACCTCTCCGCATGAAACTATATGTACTTAATGCGAAACGATAGATGGCTAGCCACTACAACCAATCAATCAAATGCATCCTACCATAACATACAACAACACTGTCATACTTTTCTATCAACCTAGCGATCGCACAATATAATGAACTCATTCATTTGTACAACATAGATTCGACTCGACTCGACTACTCAACAACTTGACTTGACACCAATCAACCCAGACGTAAGGACCTACCGACTTGCTCAAGGATGTCCCACCTCTTTGTTAAGCTAGATGAGCTTTCAACCTACTCAATCCACTTACTCAATCCAACTATTAGGATTTAATCCATCAAACATAGGCATATTCAAGCCATTATCATCTTCAACATTCCTTCCCCGATAGCCTAATGATCCATTATTCCTCTGATTTTTTCTATTTCAGAGTAGTGGACCTGAAGTTTTGTTTGGGAAGAATAACCATCTTCGTTCATTGATATCACTCAAATTACCCTAAGGAGTGATTTTTACTCTCTCAAATAAGAGGCCACGTTGTAGTACTTAGGGATCGAAACCACAAGGAGCGTGGGAACACAACAAACTCAATCAATCGCGATTAAGCTAAGCTAATAGATTTAATATTCAGTAAATAAAGTAAATCAGGTCAAACAAGGTAGTTGTTCTAAAGAGATTTATTGGGCTCTTTGATGGAAAGTGGTTTGCTAGATCTAGTATTTCAGGCAATCAAGATTATAGAGATATAGAATGCAAACAGTATGTGATAACAAATCTAGAACTCAAACGTAAGTAATAATCTATGACCTTCCTTTTGTTTAGATTATCTATTTTCTAGATCTAAGATCACAACTGTCGTTTGTTGATCTTGAGAAAGTGTCGATGGATACTATATATTGATAGTCTATCGATACACCTTTCAAAACGATGATTGATACACCGATAGGTTTGTCGATCGATGTTTCTTTCAGAAATCTTTAGAGAACGGGTTTGATTTGTTCACTAGGTTTCCTAGATCAACTGTAGTTTGTTTCTAGCAATCCTACTTCAATGAGAATCAATTCAGCTAGTAGACCATGATGTCGCGTGCGCCTCATTATCTAAATTAAGGGTTCTTTCCCGCGACTCTAGAACACAAGTAGTAAAAACAATTCTATCGAATGATGTCTAATTATCACCTTAGCAATTATATAGTTTTGGCTAATCCCTCAAGAACCCTAATTAACCC
This sequence comes from Moricandia arvensis, assembly GCA_905132765.1. Lineage (NCBI taxonomy): Eukaryota > Viridiplantae > Streptophyta > Magnoliopsida > Brassicales > Brassicaceae > Moricandia > Moricandia arvensis. The sequence continues at coordinate 20,117 of CAJHQP010005172.1, read as the reverse complement.
TAAATTAAGCAGGAGGATCTATTCTAGCATGATAGTTGTCATAGAACCATAGATGAATAGATGAAATTGCAATAGAATAAATAAAAAAACCAAAGGATTTTCAAGAGGACTCTAAAGGAGTTCCTGTCTTCTCTCCTAACTAAGAACAATGAATGGAATAAAGCTTTTACCATCAACAATGGCTTAGAAAACACATAAAAAGGTTTAAGGTCGTCCATTGGTATTTTGGTAATTTGTAGTAGATTATGGGCTTAAGTCGGTCTTGAAATATACTTTACCTGCGTTCTGGCATCACCGTCGATCGATACCAAGTCTGTGTCGTCGATCGACGTTCCTTCATATCCTCGATAGTTTCATCTCGCGAGGCAGACTGACCACTCCTCTGTTAAACGGGAATAATTTCTGCTACAGGATCCTGATTGACAAGCTGGTGGCATTGGAAAGATAACTCAAATCTTTATATTTTCTAAAAATATGGGATCAATATAACTGTGGGAAGGTCTCCATCCATAGCTAAACATCGGACGCGTCTATGCAGTTCTGCACCTCAAAAATGCTCCAAAAGGCTCGAAAATCACCATATTTAACGAAAACGTACATGAACCTATAAATACACTAAAAGAACTCCAAATCGTAGTAAATATATCCTAAAACACTCATATACCATGGCTAAAAGTGGGTAAAATCCATGGTCTATCAACTCCCCTAGACTTACCTTTTTGCTTGTCCTCAAGCAAAACTAGAGTAGTCTTTTTGAAAGAGGTTTGAAAACAGCAGGGACTCACAAAATTTTAAAACTTAGTATTATCACCTCTACAATGTTGCAAGCCACATCAAATAAATCCTAACATTATAGGTACTTTATATACTCTATCCTAGCCTATCAACCAAATTCATCTAGTCAACAACTTAAGAAATCATGTCTGACTATCCCCTCTAGTAACCTCATTTATTAAATATATAAAAGTGTAGGATTTACCTTGGGAGTATTGATCAAAAGACATATGGGCTCTTACTCAAGCAAGTTTCTGAACACACATGTAGTCTTCTCTGATCCCTTTCTTCCCTCTTTCTTAGTTTCAGTTCCGATGAACGATGATGCTAGTGTAGTTATCTTGTTCATTTTATTGACTTTTCTACTTTTGTAGCTCTATGTTTGACAAAGTGTAGTGGATAATGGGGTCATAGGAGACACTCATACCCCTCGTTTCCACAAAGTGTGATCATTCCTTTCTGAATTATAATAATGGGGTCATAGGAGACACTCCTACCCCTCTGCATCTTCTAAGAAATCATCTCAAACTTTTATTTTTAAAGATGCTGAAGAGAGAGAGAGAGACAGAGAGAGAGTGAGAGAGAGAGAGAGAGAGAGAGAGAGAGAGAGAGAGAGAGAGAGAGAGAGAGAGAGAGAGAGAGAGAGAGAGAGAGAGAGAGAGAGAGAGAGAGAGAGAGGGAACCAGAAACACACAAACTTTTACATTCCAGACTTGCAGGAGGAATCATGTCCATTGTATACCAAGCCCCAAGACACACGAATTAAGTGAAATTAGGTTGGAGGTCAACTTGGTTCCTTCATACCTTCTCAGCAACTGTGGTAATAGTTGACAGGTGATCCACTTTGGTATCTCTAGTACATTCTCCAGTCAGTAAGTATAAGAATGGTTCTAGAGAGTGGTTAGACAACAAGTAAAAATTGAAAAAGTTCATCATCCCCTTCCTGACTCAATTAATATTTTTTTTGAAACATTTAATAGGACTCAAAAATAAACTAAATATCAGTAAAATTCCCCATACTTGAATTACACTGTCCCCAATGTATATCCATTCGAAGTTTGGTGAGAACATAAATCACAAGGACACAATTTAATAAGCAAGACGATATATTTGCTCGCTCATGTAAATATCGATCGACACAATAAAGTGGCAATCGATCGTTTCGGGTATCGTACTGTCAATCGGTATTGACCTGGTCTCATCAGTCGATGCTTAGAGAAATCGTCTCCTCGAATCTCTTTTTTTAAAGACTCAAAATAAATCACAATTCTAGTAGAACCTCCCCCAGACTTAAACAATGCTGTCCCCAATGCTATACAGTCTAAAATTGGTCTGAAAATAAACCATAAGTACTAAATTTAACAATGTTTCGCGAGTATACCTGCCGTTGATATGAGTGTCGATCAACACAATTAAGTGGCGACCAATAGTTGTGATGCTCTGTTCGATCGATGCTTGCTAGCCATCGTCGATTCTTATGCAAATCGTCTTCCTCGGATCCAAATAAAACATGAAAAGTCAGTAATAAATGAAAATAAAAATAATTATTTTTTTTGATGAAAAGTGACTCTGCTACATAGTCGCAGCAATAGTAACTCCCGATTTTCTGCTAGAGTGTCGGTCGGGTGGTGTTTCTACAGTGTTTTTCCATACTGTTCATGTTTTTTTTGTTTCTGCAAAAAATAAAAATGAAAATAAACAATAGATGAAAATAAAACCAAATTTAAATCAAACCTAATAGTGGGTTGCCTCCCACTTAGCGCTTATTTTCAGTCATTAGCATGACTTCTGGAGATATGTTCAGTCTGGATGAGAATGACAACTTGCTCCAAAACAAGTCTCAATGTCAACTCTCTGAATGACAACTTGCTCCAAAATAAGGAGTGATCAAAGCTTTGCAAATGGCTGTGAGAAGCATCTACTGCGCACTATGGATTTCCTGACACCATCTGAGAAATAAGGAATCAATGATAACTGAGGACTGCTGTAACGAACCGCTCCCGAAGTATTTTTATTTTTAATGATTAAGATCGTGGAGAGGTTGCTTTGTAAGAGAACAAAATATTTTTAAGTGTTGGAACACTTTTATTAGTCAAAAATAGAATAAGAATTTGATTTTCTCTAAGTATTGAATTGTCCTTGCTAACTAAGTATTGCTAACTGAGACTAAATAGTGATAACTAATCATAAAACGATCGGAGTATAGGCGAGGGACCGTGGAGTCAATTAAGGAAAGTTCGGTCCTTCGAGAATACGGGTCCAAGTAAGACAAGTTAACTTGTCATCATTGTCGGGATTTATACGAAAGAAAGTTCGGGTTGGTGGGAGTCATATAAGGAAAGAATTGTATATCAGTCAAGCCTTTAAGGGCAAGTTTGACTGAGCCGATTAAGGAAACTGCACTTAATTCTCGGCTTGGTGAGCAAGTTCAAGGATAGTATAAAAGGGGACCTCCAGCTCTTAGTTTTGGACAGAGCTCAAAGCAAGTCCTAGAGAGAGGTCAGAGTAAGAACGCAGTTCTAGAGAGAGAGATTGGGAAGAGAGGATCGAGCAAGGAGGACCGTAGGAACCTTCGCCGGAAAACGCAGCTGAGTTCAGAGTCTTCGATCTTGTAAGATCAATTCAGGTGAGGATGTGATTCGTGACAGTCCAATAAAGATTATTTTGCCTAGTTTTATTCCTTAGGATCGAATTGTTCTTGGATAGAATTTGTTTATGGTAAGTTTGTTCATAATGTTCTTAGGAAAATTGTATGATGGAAATTGTTTATGGAAAGTTCGTTCTTCGTTCTTCGAGATAGTTCTCAAGGATCGAAGAATGTTCATACGTTCATAGGATATTTTCAGGTTAGATTGCGTGAAATGATGTTATGTTTAATTGATGTGTTTATGTGAAACACTTAGATTTGATATGACAAAAATTTAAATGTTAAATGGGAAATGTTATAGAAACGGATTAAGAATTGAAATAATTTAAGGGAAGCATGGGATTAGAAGAACTTGATTAAGTTAAGGAAAGTATGTTTTGGGCTTCGGCCGTTATGGACCTTCGGGTCGCAGGTTGGCTTTGGCCGCAGGTTTGGCTTCGGCCCTACTGGACCGACAGGTCACAGGTTTGGCTTCGGCCGCAGGTACGGCTACGACCGCAGGTACGGCTACGGCAGCAGGTACGGCTACGGCCGCAGGTACGGCCAGGGCCGCAGGTTTGGCTACGGCCATAGGTTGGCTTCGGCCAAAGACTGATGTACCTTCGGGTCAGAATGTTAGGAAATGTTAAAGTAAACGAATGATAGAACTGGATGTTAGGTTGTTTGTTTTGATGCATGAGAATGAATAAGTAATATGAAATGGCTAAGTAAGAAATGATGGAAAACTGAATGCTAAGTTGATAGAATGGGACTAGGTTGCTAGGTTGGAAAGGGGGATTTGATCGATTGATTATTGGACTGTAGTGGGCGGTATTGAGCGTCCTCACTTAGTACCTTTGTATGCTCATGCTTTCTTTTGTGATGCAGGTGACGAGTAGTTGATTGGACCGGACCGCCGGATGTTGAAGACCATCATGACGGGGTATTTAGAATCGGGTCTATTATGGGATTTTTCATGGAAATATTTACGAACTGTATTGCACACGATTATGATATATTGACTCTGGTTTATTATTAGAACTTTAGTATTTACTTATATTACTTAATGAAAGATTTCCAAATTATTTTTTCCTTAGAATTTTTCCTACGACTTTGCAAAGATTTCCGGGGTTGGGATGTTTCAACTGCCCTTTGTCCTTTTTTCTTCCTCCAATTCTTTGCCCTTTGTCCTTTTTTCTTCCTCCAATTCTTTCTCTTCATTCCCCCAGAATTGTCTGATCGCGTGGTGGTGCCTCCATCAAAAAGATTTTGACACACGTCAAACTCATTATGTTCTGATTTCCGGGTTGGGGGTGTTTCAATTTGGTATCAAAGCGGGGTTGACCAGTCAGCCCCGTCCTGGCTGGTCGATTTTTCGAAATTGGGATCTGTGGCAATAGGTGGAAAGTACCGATGGTCTAAGTCTCGAGCGAAGGATAAGTGTTTACGATTATGTGAATGTTTGTTATGAATGTGCGTTATGATTGGATTTCTTGGTGTAATGGCTAAGAGAATTGCTGGATGAACATGTGTTAGTGTGAGCTAACTAAAGTGTCGATGCAGATGGTTAACACTAGGAGAAACATGAGGGATGTTCAGGACGAGATTTTGAACATGGGAAATGGTGGGACCAATGGAACTGGTGCTGCGGGGGTTGATGGTGTTGCAAGGGGTGCGACCAATGAAGAGATACCACCCGCACCCCCGGGTGTTCCTCCAATGGATGCGGCAATGGCCAATATGATGCCGATGATAGAGGCATTCTTTACGCATATGTTTCAGCGTCTTCAACTTCCGGTTGCAGCCTTGGTTCAGGAGAGAGAGAGGGGGGAAATGAGGTGAAGGAAGGACGACTGCATGCGCCAAGCTAGTTGGAGCTGATGAACAAGATGACGAACCTCAAGACGGGACAGTTTAGTGGTGGGTGTAAGCCGATAGAAGCAGATGAATGGAGGAGTCGGTTGGAGCGTAACTTTCTGTCACTGCATTTCCCAGAGGAGCACAAAAGAGACCTTGCAGTCTTTTTCCTTGAGGTTGATGCATATAAGTGGTGGCAAGGAGTGCTTCATCGAGACCCCGACAAGGGTGCACGATTGGGAGTCGTTTAAGGAGGAATTCACAAGAAAATATTTTCCAACCCAGGCTCGTATTAAGTTGGAGACAACATTCCTTGAGCTTTGTCAAGGCGCAAAATCGGTGCGCGACTACGAGCAAGAGTTTAACTGACTCAAAAGATATGCTGGACGGGAGATGGATGATGAGCAGCATCAAATTGAAAGGTTCATGCGCGGGATGAAGCCTGAGCTTATGACCATGATGGTGAGGCAAAGATTATCATACCATTGGGGAATTGGTTGAGAAAGCAGCTTTGATTGAGAATGGACTGGAGGAAGTTGCAGGCATGAGCCTTCACGGAGGAACCATGTGTCGTCGAGGCCTAAGCGAGTTGAGAACTAGGCGGTCGGCGCGGCTGTGCCTACATGTGGAACGTGTGGTAAGATGCATCTCGGTGTGTGTCATCAGGGTACTGGTGGATGCTTCAAGTGTGGAAGTATGGACCATCAAATCCGGGACTGTCCTAATGGAGGCGCAGGGAATTGTTACCGTTGTGGTGTTGCTGGACATCTGGCGCGAGACTGCAGAGCACCAGCGAATGCGGAAAAAGCTCGTACGCTTGGTGAACGCCCAGAAGGGGATCAGCAACCACCAGCTGAAGAGGCAGAATGTAGCACCAAGGGTGCATATGCTGGGCGTTGAGAATGAGGCAAACCCGATCGATGGTAATTTCTATCCCTTACATTATCTTTTTGTGGTTGAATGAAATGCTTAGCATAGGGAATACGTGACGGTTGTGTAGGAATTGTTAGTATTGGGAGGACTGAAACCCACACTTTGTTTGACTCCGGGGCGTCGCATTCATTTGTGCGTCCTGAAGTGGTTGCGTGTTGGGCGTCTAAGAACGGTCTCGAAGAAAGCATCAGGATGGTTCATACGGCAGGTGGTGCGATGTTGAAGTCGCATGCTATTTATCGAGGTGTGCCAATTGTAGTAGGCGATGTGGACATGCCTGGCGATCTGATCGTGCTACCAATCAAGGGGTATGAAGCAATTCTTGGGATGGACTGGCTAGCACACTATCGAGCTAAGTTAGGACTATGAGAAATGTCGAGTGACCTTTACTCGGAAGGAAGGGAAGCTGGTGTTTCAAGGGAAGAAGAAGGAGACTGGAATTCTTGTAATATCGGCATTAAGAGCAGAATGGATGGCCGAGAAAGGATGTGAGTCATTCATAGGAAAGATCACTTTTGCTGGGGCGGACCGGGAAGTGTTTTGGAAGAAAATCCGGTGGTACAAGAATTTGAAGATGTTTTTCAAAATCTCACCGGATTACCGCCAACGCGGAATGAACCGTTTTACGATAGAGTTGGAGTCTGGAACTGCTCCTATTTCCAAGGCCCCTTACCGTATCGGCTCCAACGGAAATGGGAGAGTTGAAAAAACAACTGGAGGAATTGATAGAGAAGGGATTCATTAGGCCAAGCAGCTCACCGTGGGATGCACCAGTATTGTTCGCCAAAAAGAAGGTACTTTCCGATTGTGCATTGATTATCGATCGCTGAACCAAGTGATAATAAAGAATAAGTACCCCTCACCTCGAATCGATGAGTTATTGGATCAGCTCAAGGGAGCATCATGGTTCTCGAAGATCGACTTGGCATCGGGTTATCATCAAATCCCTATTGCAGAGGAAGACATTAGAAAGACTGCATTCATGATGAGGTATGGCCACTTTGAATTCGTGGTTATGCCATTCGGGTTGACAAATGCTCCAGCGGCGTTTATGAAGCTGATGAACAGAGTGTTCCATAAGTTCTTGGATGAGTTTGTAATCATTTTTATTGATGACATTTTGGTGTTCTCGAAAAGTCTAGAGGAACATGAGGGGCATCTCAGATTGGTGATGGAGAAACTGAGGGAGCAGAAGCTGTTTGCTAAGCTAAGCAAGTGCTGTTTTTCGGCAAAGGCAGATTGGGTTTTAGGCCATGTGGTCTCTGAAGAAGGAGTTGCAGCGGATCCCGAAAAGGTTGCAGCCATCACAAATTGGCCAAGGCCGGGAACGCCCACAGAAATCAGGAGTTTCTTGGGGTTAGCGGGTTACTATCGTCGGTTTGTGAAGGGCTTTCCAAGCTTAGCTAAGTCATTGACTCGGCTAACGGGCAAGGATGTGAAGTACGAGTGGACTGCAGAATGCGAGGCGAGCTTTTCGAGCTTGAAGGATAAATTGATGAGTACACCTGTGCTAGTACTACCTCAGCCAGGAGTGGCATATGTTGTGTTCACAGACGCATCCAAGAGGGGGTTATGTTGCGTCTTGATGCAAGAAGAACGTGTGATTGCTTATGCGTCTCGACATCTGAGGAAACACGAGGAGAATTATCCCACTCACGATTTGGAGATGTCAGCGGTGGTGTTTGCACTCAAAATTTGGCAGTCTTACCTTTATGGGGGAAAAGTCCAAGTGTTTACGGACCATAAGAGCCTTAAGTACATCTTCACTCAACCAGAGTTGAACCTAAGATAGAGAAGATGGATAGAGATTGTGGCAGACTATGATTTAGATATAGCTTATCACCCATGAAAGGCTAACTTAGTAGCTGATGCACTGAGTCGCTGAAGGGCGAGTGTCTCGGCCGAAAAGAAGATGGAAGGGTTGATTTCGATGTTGGGGATGCTACGGGTTAATGTGTTGGCAGACGATTTGTTTGTCTAGGCGAGGAAGCGGTGAATCAAGATGACCTACTGACCCAAATAAGGTTGGCCCAAGGGGAAGATGAAACACTGGTTAAGATGATCGAAGATGGTGTTGTGGGGTATTGGAAGACCGCAACGAGACGATCCTCTTCCATGGACGACTATGCGTCCCAAACGACAAGAAGTTAAGAGAGAAGGTACTGAAGGAAGCACACCAATCTAAGTTCTCCATATATCCGGGGGCAACGAAGATGTACCATGACCTTAAGCGGTACTACCATTGGCCAGGGATGAAAAGGGATGTAGCAGGATGGGTAGCCAAGTGGCCCGACATGTCAGTTAGTGAAAGCAGAACATCAGGTTCCGAGTGGCTTATTGCAGAGTTTACCAATGCCTGAGTGGAAATGGGATATGATCACGATGGACTTCGTGTGCGGGTTTCCGAAGACTAAGGGCTGCAAGGATTCAGTATGGGTGACAGTGGATCGCTTAACTAAGTCAGCACACTTTCTTCCGTTCCAGATGTCAAATAGTGTGGATAAATGTGTTGAACTCTACATGAGGGAGATTGTGAAACTTCATGGTGTTCCAGTTAGCATCGTGTCAGATCGAGATCCACGATTCGCCTCAAATTTCTTGTTGGCATTCCAGAAACACTGGGAACCAAAGTGCACATGAGCACGGCATATCACCCACAAACGGATGGGCAATCGGAGCGGACGATCCAATCCCTCGAGGATTTGTTGGCGGGCATGTGTATTGGATTGGGGTAAACTATGGAAAAGCATTTACCACTAGCTGAGTTTGCGTACAACAACAGTTACCACTCAAGTATTGGAATGTCACTGTACGAAGCTCTGTATGGTCGTTCGTGTTGAACCCCCTTGTGTTGGATTGAAGTGGGGGAGGGCCGAGATCTCTCCCAGGGGTGGTAAAAGAAATGACAGACATGAATAAGTTTGTCAAGGAGAAAATGAAGGAGGCCCAAGATCGGCAGAAGAGCTATGCAGACAAGCGGAGGAAGGAACTGGAATTCTAAGTGGGGGAGATGGTTTACTTAAAAATAGTGACGTTTAAGGTAAGGGACAGAACGGAAAAGATGGGGAAGCTGCAGCCGAGGTATATGGGACCGTTTAGGATCGTAGAACGGGTTGGACCAGTGGCATACCGTTTGGAATTGCCCGACGAGCTCCATCCATTCCATGATGTGTTCCATGAGTCTCAACTGAGGAAAGTGGTAAGGGATCCGACACTGATTGTCTCACAGCCACCTAAAGATTTGAGTTCTTGTATGTCGACTCATGGTAAACCAATACAAGTGACAAGGCTTCCATGCGAGCAAATTAGGAGGAAGAGAGTTCCTATGGTAGAAGTTGTATGGGAGCGGGATGGGATACGTGAGACTACAAAAGAGTGTGCAAGCATGATGAGGGCTGAGTATCCAGAGTTATTTGAGACCCAAGTGGATGAGCAGATGGTGGGTACGGATTCGGGAACAAATTCCTCTTGAGTGGGGGAGAGTTTGTAACGACCCGCTCCCGAACTATTTTTATTTTTAAAGATTAAGATCGTGGAGAGGTTGCTTTGTAAGAGAGAAAAATATTTCTAGGTGTTGGAAAACTTGTATTCGTCAAAAATGGAATAAGAATTTGATTTTCTCTAAGTATCGAATTGTCCTTGCTAACTAAGTATTATTAAATGAGACTAAATTGCGATAACTAATCATAAAACGATCGGAGTATAGGCGAGGCATCGAGGGACCGTGGAGTCAATTAAAGGAAAGTTTTGGTCCCTCGAGAATAATGGGTTCCAAGTAAGAAAGTTGACTAGTCATCATTTTCAGGATTATACGAAAGAAAGGTCGGGTTGGCGGGAGTCATATAAGGAAAGAATTGTAGATGAGTCAAGCCTTTAAGGGCAAGTTTCGACCGAGCCGATTAAGGAAACTGCCACTTAATTCTCGGCTTGGTGAGCAAGTCCAAGGATAGTATAAAAGGGACCTCCAGCTCTTAGTTTTGGACAGAGCTTCAAAGCAAGTCCTAGAGAGAGGTCAGAGCAAGAACGCAGTTCTAGAGAGAGAGTTTGGGAAGAGAGGATCAAGCAAGGAGGACCGTAGGAACCTTCGCCGGAAAACGCAGCTGAGTTCAGAGTCTTCGATCTTTTAAGATCAATTCAAGTGAGGATGTGATTCGTGACAGTCCAATAAAGATTATTTTTGCCTAGTTTGATTCCTTAGGATCGAATTGTTCTTGGATAGAATTTCGTTTATGGTAAGTTTGTTCATAATGTTCTTAGGAAAATTGTATGATGGAAATTGTTATGGAAAGTTCGTTCTTCGTTCTTCGAGATAGTTCTCAAGGATCGAAGAACGTTCATACGTTCATAGGATATTTTCAGGTTAGATTGCGTGAAATGATGTTATGTTTAATTGAGTGTTTATGTGAAACACTTAGATTTGATCGAAAAACATTGAAATGTGAAATGGGAAATGTTATAGAAACGGATTAAGAATTGAAGTAATTTAAGGAAAGTACGGGATTAGAAGAACGTGATTAAGTTAAGGAAAGTATGTTTGGGCTTCGGCCGTTATGAAACTTTGGGTCACAGGTTGGCTTTGCCCTCAGGTTGGCTTTGGACGCAGGTTTTGGCTACGGCCGTAATGGACCGGCGGGTCGCAGGTACCGGCTCACGGCCGCAGGTACGGGTACGGCCACAGGTTTGGCTACGGCCATAGGTTGGCTTCGGCCAAAGGTTTTGGCTACGGCCTAAGAACTAATGGACCTTTCCGGTCGGAATGTTTAGGAAATGTTAAAGTAAAATGAATGATAGAACTGGATGTTTAGGTTGTTTGTTTTGATGCATGAGAAGGAATAAGTAATAGGAAATGGCTAAGTAAGAAATGATGGAAAAACTGAATGCTAAGTTGATAGAATGGGACTATGTTGCTAGGTTGGAAAGGGGGAGTTTGATTGATTGATTATTGGACGGTAGTGGGCGGTATTGAGCATCCTCACTGAGTACCTTTGTATGCTCATGCCTGTTTTTGTGATGCAGGTGACGACTAGTTGACTGGATCGGACCGGACCGCGGGACGATGAAGACCATCGGGACGGTGTATTCAGTATCGGGTCTGTTATGGGATTTTTCATGGAAATTTTTTACGAACCGTATTGCACACGATTATGATATATTGACTCTGGCTTATTATTAGAACTTTGGTTATTTACTTATGTTACTTAATGAAAGATTTCCAATTATTTTTTCCTTAGAATTTTTCCTACCGACTTTGCAAAGATTTTTGGGTTGGGGTGTTTCAAATGCCCTTTTGTCCTTTTTTCTTCCTCCAATTCTTTCTCTTCATTCCCCCCAGAATTGTCTGATCGCGTGGTGGTGCCTCCATCAAAAAGATTTTGCACACGTCAAATCATTCTGCTCTGATACGGGATGGGTGTCGAAGATGGTGAAGTGGTAGTGTCGATAGATGCCAGCTTGTTGTTGTTGTTCGATACTGGCTTCTGTGCGTACTTTGTTGACTTTGCTTGTAAATCTCAACCCTCTATGAGAATCTGTTGCATTGCTGATGATCATCAAATACCCCATTGTAAGAACCTAGATGCACACTTTTATCTGGCGGGATAGGAGATTCAGCTTCAAATACAGCGCATGGAACCACAATCTTAATAGGAATCATGTATCCTCTTCACTCTTTTGTGAAACCAATCAGCTTCTTCTATGAATATTAGGTGGTCTCTGATGATTTAGGGACAGAAAACATGTGAGTTCTCATCCTTGTGCACTTCTTTCCTCAGTCGTTTCCAGCCCAACTGTGTATCCTGGGTAGCTCGTGAAACCATGAATGTAATCGTTATCATCATGCGGGTGTCGGTCGTTATCATAAGGTGGGTGTCGATCGTTACCATCAGGTGGGTATCGATCGTTATCATCAGCTGGGTGTCGATCGATAATGTAGGGTGGGAGTCGATCGATCTCATCAGGCTGGTGCTGATCGATGCTAGCCTTTGGCGAAGTCTCCAGATCTTTTCTCGTAGTTTGTCCTTCGTCATCAAGCTTCTGCTCCAAGTCAAGCCATTTCTCCAGCTCCAAAAATTCTTCTAGCTCCAAGAAATATTCCATGGTGATTTATCGGTCTACATCTAAGGTAAGATAACATCTTGATACATTGGTGCTCTTCAGTGTCGAGTCTGTAATGTCTCGAGGACAAATCGATTTTTCTGGGATTTGAAGTGGTATGGATCGATGAAAAAGTCTTTGTCGATCAGTACTGAGGTGCTGGTGTTGATCGACAATGAGGTGGTGTTGATGATCGATGATGAGGTCGTGGTGTCGATTGATGATAAGCTCGGATTACTAATATGAGCTTCATATACTCTTCTTGGCTCTCCAAATCCATGCTGTCCATCATCATCTGCCATATATCTCATAATAGATTCCATTTCAATCTCTAGATTTTCTGCAGCATCATAGAGAATTTTTTTGAGGAAGTTGTTACTTATTTCATTTCAGGTAGTAAGGAACCCTTGAAGTAGCTTCTTGAACCAATGAGTTGCATCTCCAGAAAGGGTGTATGGTAAGAGTTCACAGAAGTAGTGGTCTTCAGAGACTCCATTGAAGATAAATGACACCAAATCCTCAAACATGTTGATATGAGCCATTGGTTGCTCATGAGAAAAGCCATGAAAGGGATGATGTTTCATAAGAATGATATATATAGGTTTCAGCTTAAAGTCATTGATAGGGCCTGATATTTACCACTATTGTGCCATGATATTAGTCCTATTTAGAGTCTATTATATATGTTTGGATTACATTTTAGAATATTTTCAGGTTCAGGTACGTTCTGGAGAACTTTGGTGATTCTGGAGCTTTTAGAGATGCAGAACTGCGCAGATGCATCAGATGTTTAGCAATGGATGGAGACATTTAATGGGGGGTGATTGAGCTGATATTTTTATATAAGATTAAATTTGAGTTAGATTTCCAATACCACCGGTTTGAGGTCCATCGGACGGTTAGATCTAAAGTTATGCCCGATTTACTGAATGGTGGTCTGTCTGCCTCGCGAGAGGAAGCTGTCGAGGGGATGATTGAATGTCGATCGACGGCACAGCCTTACCATCGATCGAAGGTGATCCCAGAAGACAGACCCGACTTATTTTATGGCCGACTTAATCCCAGATGTCATGGCAAGTTACCAGAATACCCATGCACGAGTTTAGACCTAATTTATATAGTTTTATAAGCCATTGTTGACGGCTAAGCTTCATTCTATCTATTGTTCTAGGGTTAGGAGAGAAGGGAGGAACTCATTCATAGTCCTCCTGTAACTCCTTTGGTCCTTTATTTGATTTATATTCTATATCTATTCTATTCATCTATGATTTATGTGACAAAGATCATGTCTGAGTAAATCTCTTGTTAGGTTTAGGGTTTATTAATGGTATTGATGGATTAGCCAAACAATAGAATTGCTAGGGCGATTATTAGATCTATCAATAGAGCTGTCTTTATTACTTGTGTTCTAGAGTAGCTAACTAGAACCCTGATCATAGGATAGTTATGCGCAAGCGAGAGCATGGTCTACTACCAAAATTAATCATCTTGAGTTAGGTTGCTAGAAACAAACGAGAGTTGATTTAGTTAATCTAGTGAACATCTCTATTAGGTCTCAATGCTTGACTCGAGAGACCGTTGATCGACGCAATATAATTTCCATCGATCGACGGTCGTTCCATGTTAACAAGCGAGAGCTGAGACATCGGACTTAGTCAATAGATTAGACCCCCAGTGAGAGCTTGTCGTCTTTTACATTAGATATCGAGTTCTATGATTAAAACCCTTAGCTTATATCCTCTATAATCCAGTTGCCTAAAATCCTAGATCTAGCTATTTATTATTATTGTTCACAACAACCAATCAATCAACTTGCTACTTTATTCCCTGCTTATTAATTTGTTTGCCTAGCTTAATCTAAACATATATAGTTTATTGTGTGCACACGCTCCCTGTGGATTCAATCCCTAAGTACTACAACTGAACATCTTATTTGAGAGAGTAAAAAGTAGCTTATAGACTTAATTCGAGAGTGCATAATATAAGCAACATCAAATTTGGCACGATTGTCGGGGAGTGAGGATTCGCCATTAGACTCAATCTGTTTGATTTAGTCTAACGTATTCTTCTATATTAGTTTATTGACATAAAAAAATTATTGTGTTCAGGTACACTAGTACCAGGAAGCAATGAGGAGAGGATTTTTGGGTTCTTCAAAAAAGAAACCTACTGATTCGCGCACGATCCATAAGTCTATGAGGGCAGTCGACACCCTCCAAGTAGTGATCGCTAGCAAAGAGAAGCGAGGATCGAGCGACACAAATCCTTCACCGTCGATCGATACAAACATCATGAAATCAATCGACACCCACTCTTCGCCGTCGATCGATACTAATTGCGAGAAGATAGAGAAGGTTGAAGTACTCATACTGAGAGTTTACAAGAATGGCAATCTTACGAGACGAAAGAGGTCGTGCGCACAACAGTGCAGGGACTATTGATTCATGAATAGGGGACTGCAATCCCTGATGGTGCTGTTACTATGAATTCTGGGATTGAACGAAAAAGGCACTTAGAGACTACAACAGGCCTGAGGATTCCTACGCCAAAAGCTTTGCAATGCGTCGTTTGCACCACAAAGGAATGTCTTTGAGCTGAATCCTGCATATATATCTCTTGTGGGTCAGCATCTTTTTCATGGTCTTCCTCATGAATGGCCCAGTAGCCACCTTGAAATCATTCGATGATTTAGCGTCAACCATTAAGTGCAATGGAGTCTCTGAAAATTACTACTTCTGCAAACTATTCCCATACTCTCTATCTGTAGAAGCAGCATGTTGGTTCAAGAGGTTTCCACCAGGATCCCTCACTACCTGGAATGACATCACGAACGCCTTCCTCACCAACTCTCTCTATGATACTGAAACAAATATGAATATCGAGATGGAAGCTATGCTGACATATATAGTAGAGGAAGAAGAAGAAGATGGATATGGAGAGCTGAGCAAAGCAGAAGAAGTTGTTATTAGTGATCCGACCACAACATCGATCGATGCTAATACCTCACCATCAATCGACACTGTTCACCCGGTATCGATCAGCACTTTTCATCCGGCATCGAACGAAACTGTTCATCGCAACACTTTTCACCCCGAAAATGTTCATCCCGACACTGTCCTTCTGGGAAAATGTTCCTAGGGCATTGAAGACTCGACACTAGAGAGCACTGATGTATCAAGTTGATATCATGATCCGGATGTAGAAAAAAAATCACCATCAGAGATCTCGTGGATCAAAGGATAAAGAACAATTTGGGGATTTGGATTCGAGTAGGAAAGCCACTATGGAGCTAGAGAAATGGTTTGAAGATATGCATCAAAACTCGGAGCAGAAGCTTTATGACGATCAACACACTTCGAGAATAGATCTGGAAACTTCACCAAAAACTAGCATTGATATGCACCCACCCGACTGCATCGATCGACACTACATAGTTGATATCGATCGACGCTTATTATTGGACAACCCACGTTACAGAGTTGAGCCGAAACCAGTTGAGGAGAGAATGCACAAGTCTGAGACCTCACTCTTTGCTGCCCCTGAACATCTACGAACACCTATCTGCACAGAAGAAGCTGCTGGTTTTCACAAAAGAGCGAAGATGGTACATGACCCTGTGAAGTTTATGGTTCCCATTGCTGTTTTTGAGGTTGAATTTCTAATTCCACCAGATGGAAGTGTGCATATGGATCCATGCATTGAGGTATTTGATGATCCTCTTTATGCAGTAGTTTCTCAGAGAGTATTGAAGTATGAAGGTGATGTTGACCAAGGACCATCGGTCGCAGCATCGATCTACACCATCATTGATGAATCGATCGACGCCACCATTGGAACATCGATCGACATCAACACTAGAGCATCAATCAAACTCATCATGGATCAGAGCCGAATGAGTTTGAAGTGTTTCATAATATTTTCGATGGAGGCACCACGAGATTAGACAAGTCTGGGGGAAATAAGAAAAGGAATTGGAAGAAGAGAAAAGGGATCAAGGAATGTCCTACGTTATCATTGATTCCCCACTACTCAGATGGTGTCAGTAAGTACAGAGTGCGCAACAGATGCCTCTCGCAGCCGTTTGCAATGCTGCGAGCTCTCCTTATTGCTGAGATTATAGACAAAGGAGAAGAGTCAATGGAGGGCTTTCCAAAATTTGTGATGAAGCTGAAGATATTGGACATTGGGAATTGTTTTTGAGCAAGTTCCCAATCTCATCCAGACGGAATCAGAATTCTGAAACGTCGAACTTAAGACTATAACCAAGCTGAGTGGGAGGCAACCCACTGTTTAGTAAGTTTTTATTTAAGTTTTACTTAGACTACTATTTATTTCGAGTTTCATTTTATTTTTACAGACTGTTTGAGTCCACCATCGATCGACACCATCTAGGCACCATCAGTTAACAATGGATCGCGACCATCGATCGACCACACATGCCTACCATTGATCGACACCCTCTTACTGAGAGAGGTATCGAGTTTTATACTTAAGCTATTTACTTATGATTTAATTTTTCTAACAAATATGGGGTAGATTACACTAGGAATAATGTAATTTAAGTCTGGGAGAGGTTCGCTAATATTATTTAATTGTTTTTTGAGTTTCATATATATATATATATATATGTGTGTGTGTGTGTGTGTGTGTTCAGATACTTGAAGAGGTAAGAGTGTATATATCCTTTGAACGACACTCCAAGGTAAAACATGAACTTTTATTTTATGCAAAGAAATGAAATCAGTAGAGGGGCGAGTCAGACTAGTATTCGCTAAGTTTTTGGTAGAATGGATTTGGTTGCTATACTAGGATAGGGTATATAAAGTTTCTATGTGATTGACTTGATAGAATGTGGTTGCAAAAAGTAGTGTGACATTTATACTTAGACATTATGTGAGTCTCCGCTTTTCAAAACCTCTTTCACAGGTTTTGTTTGCTTGAAGACAAGCAAAAGGTTAAGTTTGGGGGAGTTGATAGGGCCTGATATTTACCCACTATTGTGCCATGATATCAGCCTTATTTAGTGTCTATTATATGTGTTTGGAGTATATTATAGAGTATTTTCAGGTTCAGGTATGTTTTGGAGTAAGACCAGACTTGTTTTATGGCCGACTTAAGCCGAGATGTCATGGCAAGTTACCAGAATACCCCTGCACGAGTTTAGTCCTAATTTATATAGTTTTTTAAGTCATTGTTGAGGGGCTAAATTCATTTTATCTGTTGTTCTAGGGTTAGGAGAGAAGGGAGGAACTCCTTAAGAGTCCTCTTGAAACTCCTTTGGTTCTATATTTGATTTATATTCTATATTTATTCTATTCATCTATGATTTATGTGACAAAGATCATGTCTGAGTAAATCTCTTGTTAGGTTTAGGGTTTATTAATGGTATTGATGGATTAGCCAAAGAATTGCTAGGGCGATTAGTAGATCTATCAATAGAATTGTCTCTATTTCTTGTGTTCTAGAGTACCTAACTAGAACCTGATCATAGGATAGTTAGGCGCAAGCGAGAGCATGGTCTGCTACCAGAATTATCATGTTGAGTTATGTTGCTAGAAACAAACGAGAGTTGATTTAGTTAATCTAGTGAAAATATCAATTAGGTCTTAATGCTTGATTCGAGAGACCATCGATCGATGCAAGATCATTGCCATCGATCGACGGTCATCGGTGTCAACAAGAGAGAGCTGAGACATCGGACTTAGTTAATAGATTAGACTCACAGAGAGAGCTGTAGTCTCTTACATTAGATATCGAGTGGTATGATTAGAGCCCTTAGCTTTTATCCATTATAATCCACTTGCATGAAACCCTAGATCTAGCTATTTATTATTATTGTTCACAACAACCAATCAATCAACTTGCTACTTTATTCACTGCTTATTAATTTGTTTGCCTAGCTTAATCTAAACATCTATAGTCTATTGTGTGCCCACGCTCCCTTGGATTCGATCCTTAAGTACTACAACTGAACCTCTTTATTTGAGAGAGTAAAAAGTAGCTAATAGGTTAATTTGAGAGTGCATAATAAAATATACATTAGTCATCCCTCTCATCAGTAGTATAACATTAGGGAACTACAACCTTTTGTGGTATAAATCAACTATCTTTGCATTGTTGAAAAGCTCGGCCTTCTTTGTCTCTTAAGATGCCATTCTCATCAGCCTCAAGATATAGCACTTTGATTTACCTCTGTCTTCTTGCAAGTGGTGTCAATTGATACCGAAGAGTCGGTGTCAATCGGTAGCTTGGTTCACGATGTCGATCACTGCTGCTTGGAGGGTGTCGATCGATACTTCCCTCGTAGACTTACATATTGTGCATAAACCAGCAGGCTCTTTCTTTGAAAGAACCCAAAAATGCATGTCTTCAATGTTGTTCCTTGGTACTAAGATGTATGTAACTGAAACAGAAGGAAATATTTATGTAAATAAATTAGTATTAAAAAACAAAAAAAAATCAAACAAAATGAGTCTAAATGGGTGATCAATGCTCCCGGCAACGGCACCAAATTTGACATCACTCAAAATTACCCTAAGAGTGATTTTTACTCTCCAAAAGAAGAGGTCGAGTTGTTGTACTTAGGGATCAAATCCACATGAGTGTGTGCACACAATAAACTCAATCAACCGCGATTCATCTATTTAATATGCAGTAAATAAAGTAAAGCAGGTTGAAACAAGGTAGTTGTTCTAAAGAGATTTGATTGGGGTTGTTTGATGGAAAGATGGTTTGCTAGATCTAGGGTTTTAGGCAATCAAGATTATAGAGATATAGAACTCAAACAGTATGTGATGACAATCGTAGAACCTCCAAACTTAAGTAATAATCTATCAACTTCTGTTTGTTTAGATTATCTATGTCTAGATCTAAGATCTAAACTGTCGTTTGTTGAATATTGAGAAAGTGTCAATCGATGATATATATTGATAGTTCGATCGATAGACCTTTCAAAACGCCGATCGATACACCAATAGGCGTTATCGATCGATGTTTCTTCTAGCAAGCTTTAGCGATCGGGTTTGATTTTGTTTTCACTAAGTTTCCTAGATCAACTGTCATTTGTTTCTAGGGAATCCTAGTTCAATGAGAATCAATTCAGGTAATAGACCATGTTGTCTGCGTGCGCCTAAATTATCTAAGTTCAGGGTTCTAAGTTTGCGATTCGTAGAACCAAGCAGTAAGAACAATTCTATTGAAGGGATATCTAATTATCACCATAAGAAATTCTATAGTTTTGGCTAATCCATCAAGAACCTTAATTAACCCTAAATCAAGTAGGTGGATCTATTCAAGCATAGTTGTCACAAAAAACCATAGATGAATAGATGAAACTGCAATAGAATAAATACAAAGACCAAAAGGAGTTTCAAGAGGATTCTGAGAGAGGTTCCTCTCTTCTCTCCTAACTAAGAAACAATGAATGGATAAAGCTTCTGCCGTCAACAATCGACCGACTTTGATCGCACTGCGCCGATCGACAACAACTTACCAGCATCGATCGACAGTAGCAGACGAGTTCAGATGTTTGCGACTTAGTATTGTTCAGAATGAGAAATGGGGAATTGCATGACCTTAACGGTCATCTGCGTAATGCAGCATGTCAAAGATAGACGATCAAGGGGCCGTAATCCCTGATACAGAAGCATAAGAAGCAAACGCTGCGATAGCTCAACCTGAAGCTAACTCCCAAGCTGCCTCAGAGAACGTTGGCTGACTACAACCGTCCAGACCAGTTCTACGCCAACATATCCGCCATTTGTCCTCCAGCTTTTCAGAGAAACGATTTTGAGATCATGCCGCTTTCTTCGGACTTGTAGTGCAGACACCTTAC
>CAJHQP010005171.1:0-48262 GCA_905132765.1 Moricandia arvensis | reverse complement strand
TAGTTTAGATGTTAAAGTCTTATGGTCATGTAATCATATTTACATGTGGTATCAGAGCTAATTGTTATAAATTTCTAGCTAATCCGGAAAGTATAATAGATCTATGTTTATGAAAGTATACACTTCTTAGGTAATGAAAAATATATTTATATTAAATTTTAATTTTGTATGTTTAACCTTATGAGATTTTTTTGGAAATCTTGAATCATACATTATATTTGTGTATTTTACTTCGATCTTTAAATTGAGAATAATAAATGCATAATTCTTTATATAAATAAATTTTATATAATTAAATTAAGTATTTTTGCATGACTTGTATAAAATAATATTTCATATAAAGTGAAAAATTAGAGTTTAGATATCATCACAATGATTTTCTCTAAATAATTTAAAATAAAAATTATTGTTCAAATAAGTATATTTGATATTTTGGGTAATAATTAGTTACCCAGATCTAGACTCACAAAATATGATCAAATAACTTATAGAATGTTTGTATTTTGCGGACTAAGTATATCTACAAGTCTGAGTAATTCAATACATTACTTATAATGTTTTTTTATACTATTGATCATTGATGAAATATAGTTGCTACCCACATGAGCCACCATAATTTCTTAGCATAAGTATTCATTAGAAATTTGGTTCGGGTTCGGTTCGGGTTCGCGAGTTCGGTTCGGGTTCGCGAGTTCAGTTCGGGTTCGGATAACCCGTTTAAATTATTTTGAAAATTTTAAAATTTATATATATTTTAAATTTGTCAAAATCTAAAAATAAAATAATATATAACATATAAATTTAAATACTGTATGCCAAAATACCTAAACTTAACATAAAAATTAGTTTAGCTTGAATAATTGGATGAAAAATCAATAGATATTTTAAGCATTTTTGGTGTTTTGAGTATTGGTTATATATTTTAGATATTTACTCTTGACAATATGTATATGTTTATAAATGTTTTGAACAACTTCAAATTATTTTATACAATTTGGATATTTTTATTGATATTAAAACTAAAAATAGTTAACCTATTCAAGTATATAAATTTGATTCCGATATATTCGAATACCTGAAATATTTTGGGTTTAGATTGAGTTCGGTTTCTAATTCTTTAGGTACCAAAATTTTGAATCTGTTCAGATATTTAATTATTTTGGTTCAAGTTTGATACTACTTTTTCAGATTGGATTTGGTTCGGTTCTTCGGTTTTGATTTTTTTTATGAGCCCTAAGTGTGAGTACGAGAACTCATACACATTTCATGAGATCGCCGACGTATTTGTTCCGAGCAATTTAATATTTACCATTTGTATATAATGGGCCGAAAACTAAAACCCATTTTATTTTAAAGCCCAAATACATTTTTAATTATTGGTTAGGAATGAGAGGAGAGGTGTTGTTTATCAAGACTGTCACATTTAGCTAACGACTATTAGAACCTAACCAAACCAAAATCACATCATTTCAATTCCCATTAACTAAATTCAAGTGTAGTGAACGCCACGAATCTAACACCCTATCTACATTACTATATAAACACAAAAAACCAAAAGAAATGTTTTCACTAATTGTGTGTCTTCTCGTGTAATAATGGAGAGAGAAAATGGTTGTAGGACGTGTTAGGTGGTCGTGCAGAGATAGACACGAGACGACCATTTGGATCGGTGAAAGAAGCTGTGGCTTTGTTTGAGAGAAAAGTTTTAGCCGAGAGGTCTATGCAACTAGGTTTAGAGAGGTAAACTAATGTATGTCCATCTAATCATGTATTTTGATTTTCTGGTTAGTACAACATGTACTTGTTGGTTACAGGTTCGAACAAGTCAGTGCCTAGTCCTCAACCGAGATTACGATCCTAAACACTCGAGCTTGAGCAGACGAAACATACTCTTACAAGAATCCTACATCAAAACACCATCCTCTCCAACCAGATTCAAACCCTAACACTGGACTGGAAACATGAGAGGAAAGAGATCAAACGACTCAACATGATTAGGTCAAGTCTCTTAGAGAATCCAGAGATCGAGGAACTCAAGTTCGTGGAACATCATCAAATGACGACATCCAAAGATGTTGAAGAGATTGTAAACATGGAGTTTGAGAAGAGGAGACTCGTAACGTTCGCGAGCTCTTCTCTGCTTACACGTGTGATGTCAAGCGTTGAGGAAGAGAGGAAGGAGAAAGAGAAGATTCTAGAGAGGGTTTCTTCAGTGAAGAAGATGAAACCAAAGAGGGGGGTTCGCTATGTTCAGGGGGTTGGTTTAGAGCAACCCGTGGAGGAGACTGATCAGTCTTCAATGATAATGCATATATTGTTACATATATAGTTAACTTTGATGATGAACTGATGTGTATCAATATCCCTTTGAGATTTTGATGAATAAAACTTTTATGGTACAAGTATTACTTCATCTTGTGCCGATTGATCATGTTTATTAGATTGAACGTTTATACACAGTTATCTCGTCAACGTTAGAATGTGTATATCACATAAACTAGGTTGATGGCTATCGTTATAAATATAAATAATTTTTTTTGATAAAAAAATTAAAGAAAGTTTATTATATAAAAATTCAAATGGCAAGAAACAACTTTTCTTAAGAGTAGATTACATTTTGAGTTTAGATATATATGTGATTCAGTCATTCAACGTTATTCTTTTATTTTAAGAGTTAAGGTTTTTTCAATGTAGACATAAAGAAACAATTATATGCATTGCCAACAGTTTAAATCAATTGATTCTAGCGATGTCAAATGGGCGGGCCCGTGTCCAAATTATTATGGGCTAATATGGACACACCCATATTGGACCAAATTTAAATGGGTGTAAATGGGTGAAACCCAGTTGCGCCCATGGGCAAAACCGGGCTGGACCATCTGGACATTGGGCGGCCCAAATAGCTAAAATGTTTAGGTTTAAGAAATTGAAAATTATAATTTCATTTTATTTTTCTAAACTAATTTTTCTCGTCAAAACCGTAAAATTGTGTTTTCTCGCTAAAACAACAAAATCAAGTTTCATGTCAAAACTTCATAATCGTGTTTTCTTGCTAAAACAACAAAATCAAGTTTTCTCGCTAAAACCGCAAAATCGTGTTTTCACATCAAAACCGTAAAATCGAGTTTTTCCATCTAAATCGTAAATTCGAATTTTCCCACCGAAACCTTAAAATCAAGTTTTTTCACCAAAATCTGAAAATCAAGTTTTCCCGTGAAAACCGTAAAATCATGTTTTTTCGCCAAAACCGTAAAATCAAGTTTTCCCGTGAAAACCGTAAAATCATGTTTTTCCGCCAAAACCGTAAAATCAAGTTTTCCCGTGAAAACCGTAAAATCATGTTTTTTCCGCCAAAACCGTAAAATCATGTTTTTCCGCCAAAACCGTAAAATCATGTTTTTCCGCCAAAACCGTAAAATCATGTTTTTCCGCCAAAACCGTAAAATCATGTTTTTCCGCCAAAACCGTAAAATCAAGTTTTCCCGTGAAAACCGTAAAATCATGTTTTTCCGCCAAAACTGTAAAATCATGTTTTTCCGCCAAAACCGTAAAATCATGTTTTTCTGCCAAAACCGTAAAATCAAGTTTTCCCGTGAAAACCGTAAAATCATGTTTTTCCGCCAAAACCGTAAAATCAAGTTTTCCCCCTCAAAACTATAAAATCGTCTTTTCCCCTCAAAACCGCAAAATTAAGTTTTCCCGTTAAAACCACAAAATCAAGTTTTCCAGTCAAAACCGTAAAATCGATTTCCCGCCAAACCCCCAAAATTGGGTTTTTCCCCTCGAAACCGTAAAATCGGATTTCCCCTCACAACCGCAAGATCGAAATTTCCCCTCACAATCGCAAAATCGGGTTTTCTCGTCAAAACCGTCAAATCGAGTTTTCCTACCAAAACCACAAAATTGAATTTTCCCACCGAAACCTTAATATCAAGTTTTTCCCGCCATAACCGCAAAATCAAGTTTTCATGCCAAAATCAAGTTTTCTTGGTAAACCAGCAAATCATTTTCTTTCTGGTAAAATCGCAAAATTAATTTTTTTTGTCAAAATCACAAATTGTAAAATAATAAATTTAAATTTATGTTATATATGAAATTTAGAATCTTTATATCTTTTAAATTAAAAATTAAACTATTTACATTAATAATAGATTAAATGGACGTTTGGGGCCCATGGGCAGCCCAATTGGTCCATGGTCCTATTTGGTTATGGTCCTATTTGGACATGGTCATATTTGGGCTTGGACCAAAATCGTCCAACAAAAAAAAACGCCCATATGGACATACCCAAATGCGCCCAGCCCGCCCATTTGACATCCCTAATAGATTCCCTGTTTCTCCTAATTAACTCCACCATCTGAAATAGAATAGCAAGTTCTTGGTAAAATAGTTAAGGTCGAGCTTCACAAATGTGGCAGTTTAGGCTATCATCTTCAACTATCTCTTTAGGGTTCACTTTTCTCAAATTTATGTTTGGATTCCTTTTCTTTCGATTTTCAACCTTATTCGACATATCCTACTGTTGGATATGTTGGTCCAAATTGAAATACTTTAGGAATTAATTAAAGCGATACACATAGGATGTTTAAGAAAACAATTACATTCATAGATACTTTTTGCATTTGGAATATTACAATAAGACACTTCTCACTTGACACACACTTTCTTCTTGTTCAAAGACTAGAATACCATATAAAGAGATAACTCACTCTCGTTAAAATTAAGTTGACTGTATTTAACTTTAAAGTATAAATCAGAGAAAGAAAGAGATGTAAAACCTAGAAAGAGGATATGCTTAGAACAATCAACTTCAAAATGTACTTTTATTAGAAATCATTTAAACAAATTAAACAGTTTTATTTTTCAGTCAAGTTTATGTGACTACACACACCCGTATATCACGATTAACCAATTTCTAACTACACTTAAGATTCAAGACAGCACACAAGTTGCTTGATCCACATGTTACTGTTCAATAACAAACTTAAAACCGATTTTGCTCTTTGGACGGCTATGCCTTTTCTTCTTCGGAAAACCCTCACACCCTCTCGACTTGTTCACTTGTGTTTTATACTTGTGTATCTTTATGATCTCGAATTCACTTTTCTTAATTGTCTCTGCCACATCTTTGAGTTGATATTGTGAATCTTAACTAATTCCTCGTTGGCTCAAAATCTTGAGCTTAAAATCTTCTCTTTTTTGTCTGCATTTATCATCCTGCAAACAACACCACTAGCAAACTTTGAACCATGGGAGATTGAAGTTATGATCAAAAGCATTCACATGATAAATCATAACCAACCAACATAGTTAAGCATGGAGTTAGTCTTTTAGTCATTATAGACGGAAACTGAAACAACCAGCAAAAGTGCAAATGCAAATAAAACTGAAGGAAACAGAAAACGAAACCTGAAGCAAACTAAAAAAGACTACCAGACTAACACTCCCCATGAATGAGTGACTTATCAGACAAAAAACGAGAAAAACACATTTCATTTCACTCGATCCTCCTTTGTCCCCTTGGTCCATGGTTGTTGAGAGTTGGATTGTCAGCAGCAATTCCCCAGATACGGCCTCAACAGTCAGTTCCTCGTCTCCGGGGAGCACCGATATCTCCTTCTGAAGAACAAGAAATTGATAGATCAAGTTTAGAAGTACGATTTTCCTTTCTGGACCAAGTTGGCGAGACATCTCAATGACATGATCATACATGAGTTCTCCAAAGTCAATGGCTCGGCGATTGACTATCAAAAACATTAAACGAAGACACTCTTGATCATGTCAGTATCAAGACATGGCAACCAATTCAGCTCTCACACACGGTAGAGTATCTGATATGGAGAGACGAGAGACGTGTCCAACCAGAGCAGTGATAGCCGGTGAGAGATCCAATGGCTAGGCTCAAATCAAAAATCTCCCATTCATACGATCGGTCCATAGGTGGGGTCAAAATCAATTGATTGGTTACATCAGGGTCAAACTCAAAGTGTCTCCCCATGATGAACACACCTTACTCCGTAGGATACTTATTCGAGATGAGTTCCCTAACCACTCTATGAAAGAAAGGGCGCACATGCAGAACCATATATGTCCAACCTACGCTATCAATGGTTCTAAGAGCCTCTCTTAGATCAAAATCATGAGTACTAAGGGTACCGTGAAAAATGAAAGCCATAAACACAGTTCTTGATACTTGCATTAAACATTTGTTTTTCATGCGTCTTGATGGAGCTCCAACTAGAAGTTGTCCTCCGAAAGATAGCTCAGTTGGTTGAAGTCGTTGTTCAAACGAAAGTACAGTATGGGGGGCGGTTGAGATTGAAGATTCGTTCGGAAGGAAAGATTATCCATGGAGATCTTGAGAGAGAGAGTAGAAAGACGAGAGAGGGAGAGAGAAGAGAGAGAGAGAGAGAGGAGATAGTCGATTAAAAGATTGGGAAAGAAGAGACGAGAGTAAGTTTCCAAGAACTGAAAAGAAGAGTAAGATGGGGGTTGCGGGGGGAAACTTGAAACGTTCCGTCATAATTTTATACTCTCTCTCATTGCGGCGAAACAACAGCACCTTGGCTTTTTAGTGAACTAAGGTTATAGAAACCGAATGGGACCATCTTAGTTTTTATGAATGGGTGTGACCAACATTTGCGGCCAAGGACAATTGAGAAAGCCCATTCACTATTTCCAAATCGTGGCCCTTGTGGATCAACTATGAGTGACCCAATGCAAACAGAAACACCATTGATACTTAATCACATTTACACTTAGATTCATACGAACAAAAAGAAAGTTGCAAGTCACACAAAACATGAATCATTTTAACTCCTTATAACTACCACCACTAACACATAATTGCATATGTCTCAACATGGTACTGCATTTCTCAGCTAAGATGCATTCATACCTATCTTATGTATTATCTCTTTTCTCCAGTTTCAGTTTGCGACAATTTCAGATTAATCAAGCGACTTAGTAGGAGTGACTCTTGTCATCGGAAGATATATTCTGATTTTCTAGAGCTTGTTGAATTATCTTTACTCTCATATTTCTTTTATCAGATACTATATTTCTAAGCCGAGATGCATTCATATTTTAGATTTTTTTATATTTTAAAAATAAAGTATATGTTCACTCTTATGTTGGCTTTGTCTTCAACATGAATGGACAAACTCTGGAGATTCAGCAGATTCTTAATAACTATCTACCAACTTTACCAAGACGATTATCAATCGTGTATACTACGGCATTAGAAGTGATAGTGAGTCTCTTTCCAGTGAATTAAACTTGATCTCAATCCAAACAGTGATCACAGTCAGATGTAAAATTTTGTAGCAGCCTAATCCAACTTGAGTGTTTATCCTTTTGAGACTGATTTGCCACTATTGAGATAAGATTGTAGTAGGTTGACACTTTCCACAAGTGAAACACAAACATAATCATGGTCATGGGGTTTTAACTATTCACGAGAAAATCATCTAAGACTTTTACTCATTATTGTTCACAGATTCCCAAAGCTTTTCACAAAAGCAAAAAGTATTGAGAAGGGTTCTGTAATATATCAGTCAGTTGTTTCTCAGATGGTACATGTTCAATGATTCAAGTTTCTCCTCAACTAGTTCTCTAACAAAATGATGCATGATGTTAACATGTTTGGTTCTAGAGTGATGAACTTGATTTTTCGATATGTCTATGGAAATTATATTATCACAATGTACAAGAAAGGATTGAGTATTGATACCATAATCATTGTGCAGTGACGCATCCATAGGAGTGAGGGAAAAAACTTCCAAGAGCGATATATTCTACTTTGACAGTATACAGGGCATGCACAATTTTTTTTCTTACAATGCCAAGATACTACATTATTGCCAAGAAAGAAAGACCCACCTGGTTTTCTCTTTCGATCATCCAAGCATCCTGCCTAATATACATCACAAAACCAACAAAATTTGTGTTAGTTTCGATTGAATAGTTCATACCATAGTTTAAAATACCTCTCACGTATTTAATAATACGTTTCACTGCTTGAAGATGTGAAACTTTCAAATTGGCTTGATACCTAGAACACAACCTTACGCTTAGACACAAGTCAGGCCTACTGGCTGTGAGATACATCAAACTACCTATCATTGCCTTGTATAGTTTGTCATATACTTTTTACCTTCTTCATCGTTGCTCAGCTTGACCATTGTACTCATAGGAGTTTGGGAGTCTTACTTGTTTCCATGTCAAATCTTTTAACAAGGTTTCGTGCATAAGTACTCTGAGAGACGAAGATACCACCCTCAGTTTGTTTCACTTGTAGTCCAAAAGGTATTTAAGTTCTCCAACCCATGCTCATTTCAAATTCCTTGGTCATTGTTTTCACAAACATATCAATTGAACTTTTTTACGTGGCTCCATAGATTATGTCATCAACATATATCTAAAAAATCAGAATGTTCAAGTCTTTTTTTAAGATGAATAGAGTCTTATCTACACTGCCTCTCTTGAATCCAACTGAGAGAAGAAACTGTGTAAGTCGTTCATACCAAGCTCTTGGAGCATGTTTAGTCCATACAATGCTCTTTTTAGCTTGTATACATAATCCTGAAGTTTTGGATCTTCAAACCTCTCGGTTGTGCTACATACACTTCTTCTTGTAGTACTTCATTCAGAAAAGCACTCTTAACATTCATTTACATCTTGATTCTCAGTTTGCAAGCAATGCCAAACATCAGTCTCATTGATTCTAGACGTGCAACTGGAGCAAATGTTTCATCAAAGTCATTTCCTTTAATTTTCGAGTATCCTTGAGCAACAAGGCATGATGTTTCAAACTAAATTTCCTTCCTCATCTA
This sequence comes from Moricandia arvensis, assembly GCA_905132765.1. Classification (NCBI taxonomy): domain Eukaryota; kingdom Viridiplantae; phylum Streptophyta; class Magnoliopsida; order Brassicales; family Brassicaceae; genus Moricandia; species Moricandia arvensis. The sequence goes on along the minus strand of CAJHQP010005171.1, from coordinate 39,428 downwards.
TCTTGTTTTTGAAGATCCATTTCGTCTCAACCACATTCACACTTTCTAGTTTTGGACACAAGTCCCAAACATCTAAACTAGCAAACTGTTCGAGCTCCTCATGTATGGATTTTTTCCAGAACTCATCACCTAGAGCCTCGTTTATGGTCTTCGGCTCCGTTAGAGAAATAAAGCATGCTAGTTTCACCATGGCTTGAAGTCAATTTTCTTGTTCTAATTTTTTTTCCTTCATTTATATCACCAATAACATCATCCATTGAATGATTATGATGAATTTGTGTTAGAATTGGTTCTTCCTTCTTTTGTATCTTCCTTATCACACAATTCATCATCACTGGTAAGACTTACATCTCGATCCGCACTTGTTTGTTCCATTTCCTCTTGATGTGTTTGAGCGGTTTTAGAAATAGACTATGATGATCATCAAACATAACATTCACAACATCTCATAAGTAAAAGTCCTTTTGTTGTATATCCGATAGGCCATGCTGTTGGTGGAGTAACCAAGAAAAAACCATGCGTCACTTCTAGAATCGATCTTACCAAGTTTAATCTTTATCATTTAAGATAATAGCATATGCAACAATAGACATGAAAGTAGCTCAGGTTTGGTGGTTTGCTTTCCAGAGCTCATATGGAGTCATTTTGGTTGATTGTCTCACATACACTCGATTGATGATGTAAACATGCAGTGTTGATGGCTTCAACCAAAACCTGGTAGGAACGTTGTTTCCATGTAACATAGCTCTGCCCATTTCTTGAAGGGTTCGATGCTTCTTTTCTACCACTTTATTTTGCGGAGGAGTGCATGGAGCTGAATATTGATGTTTGATTCCTTGTTCTTGACAAATTTTCTTAAAAACATCATTATGAAATTCTCCCACATTATCACTTATGATCTGAACAATTCCTATTTTTTTTACTTCATTTGCATGGCAAGAATCTTGAAGCTTTTGATTGCAATTGATTTTTCCCTGAGAAAAATCACTCATGTGTAACGAGAATAATCATCAACAAACACAAACATATACCTTTAGCCTGTAATACTTTTGGGTTTGCATTGGTCCCATGAGGTCCATGTGTACCAGCTCAAGCAAGCCTTGTAGTTTTAATGTCAGATAGCTGCTTATGTTTTACTTACATTTGCTTTCCTTTGCAGGACACATCACAACCAGATCTGTAGACGTTTCAAGTATAGGTACACCTTGCAAAACTCCACTTTTGACCAGCCTACTCAATCCATGAGTGCTCATTTATCCTAAATTTTTGTGCTAGATATCGAGCTGAGACTTGGGTATTTAGCATGCACTGATTTTTTACGTTCCACGTGTAGCAGTTATTACCAAATCTGATCCCCATGTAGTTTTACATTTCCTTGTTCATCCAAAGCCTTGCAGTCTTCTTTTGTGAAAATGACCGCCAACACTTCATCACACAATTAAATTATGCTAATCATATTATCTTTCATTCCCTTTACAAGATACACATTTATCAATCGTGGTTGTTCTGAATTCTCAGTGTGTCCAACTCCTTGTATTATACCTTGATTTCTATCACCAAAGGTTACTTTGCCTCCTTTCATAGGAGCTACTCCAGCCAAGATATCTTGATTTCCAGTCATGTGGCGTGAAAATCCACTATCAAAGTACCAATCATCAGATTTTCCTTCTTTGTTTAACGTGTAAGCAACATTCATATGTTCTCTTTGATCTACATTCTTCTTACTGTCTATTGGTTACTCGTACATAGAGTAGATGTCACTATTGGCTATCCAGGATTTTCTGAACTTGTATCTCTCTAGAAAGCATTAGGGTTTCCAAGCTTGACGAATCTTATTGAACAAATGAAGGCATGTTTCCTTCTGGTGCATGTTCTTCCAAATACGAAGCACTTGTTGAATCTTGATGCTCTCCTGTTTTGTTTAGAGTATTCTTCTATATTCTATGTTTGCTCCTTTCTGTGTGGGATCTTCCTTTCCATGCCTTTCATTGCTTGATTTTGAGACATGTCTTGTGAGATTTGATCTCTAGTTTCGTCTGAAGCATCTATTCCCAACAGGACTGAGCCTGTAGCCGGTAGTCTCTCCATCTTTAGAATGTTGATATGTGCTTTAAGTACTGCTTTGTCTTTCAACAGTCTAAGGTTTTCATCACTTAGCATTCACAACTTATCACAAATTTCCTGATATTTGTCATCTTAGATCATTTTCTTAGAGTCTTCTCGTGTCATATCTGAGTAATCCATGTTCTTCCCAAGATCTCAACCTATAGTCAATTTTTCAGTATCACAGAAGTTTTTTGCTTTGATACCAATTGTAAAAACTAGAAGGAGGAAATGCTCATAACAATCAACTTCAAATTACTTTTATTAGAAATCATTTGAGCAAACTAAACAGTCTTGTTCAGTCAGTTTTATGTGACTACACACACCTGTGTATCACGACTGACCAATCTCTAAATTCCTTAAGAGTCAAGATAAAACACACGTTGCTTGATCCACACGTTATTGTTCTGTAGCAACCCTAAAACCCTTTTTACTCTTTGGACAGCTATGCCTTTTCTTATTCGGAAAACTCTCACACCCTCTCGACTTCTTCACTTATTTTTATACTTGTGTATCTTTATGATATCGAATATTCACTTTCCTTAATTCTTGCTGCCACATCTTTGAGTTAATATTGCGAATCTCAACTTAATTGATGCCTCATTTTGGCTCAAAATCTTGAGCTTACAAGAGATACATCGAGTGCGATGGGAGGAGGAGATAAAGGTAATGACTCTGCAATTCACTTTTTGTTTGTTCATGAAGTCTGGATCCACCAACGGTGCTTGGTGTTGGTATAAACTAACCACTCTTCTTATCTCCGCCGGATTCAAAGCCACCTTCGTCGACCTCACCGGTGCAATCTCACCGACTCTAAACACCATCTTCGGCCACTATAACTATCCTTTATTCTCCCTTCTCACCTCAAGATCATACTCGTGGGACATAGCATCAACGGAGGAAGTGTCACCGAATCTCTATGCAAGTTCACCAATAGGGTTCATGGTTGGCTGAGAATCTCGCTTGTGGTTACTATACGCTGAGAATCTCTCTCTCTCTCTCTCTCTCTCTCTCTCTCTCTCTCTCTCTCTCTCTCTCTCTCTTTCTCTCTCTCTCTCTCTCTCTGTTTGAATCTGATTTTTTTTCCTCTTGGTAAAAGAAGGTAGATGAGGCAGAGGAATTTTAAGGAGCGATGAAAATCATGGCTGTGAAGGTAGAGGACGACGATGGAGACGAAGGAGTGGACCATGGCGATGAAGATTGAGGATCAAGTCCACAACTTTGCAAAACTCCATGAGTCCACAACTTTGCAGCAACTCCTTCACATTTCGATTTGAAGCTCATGGAGGAAGATTACAGTGGAGTGAGACCTGGATGAGGCAGAATCAAGATGTTTTCTCCATCACCTTTTGATCTAAAGCTTCTTAAACAACTCGTCGTCAAGTAAAAACTGAGAGCCTTAGTTATCGAGAAATTGGAGGTTTCTTCTAAGGTTTAGCATTTTCTTTCTATTAAATCAAACCCAAAAAGATATTTTTGGTTCATGTGCATAATAATTTTACAATTGTGAAGATTTATGATGGTGGTAGATGTAGTTTGACAAATGGACATTGCATACATAAGATTGCAAGTGTTGTTCACATAAAGTTTTAAACTTTATGTTTGAAAACTGCAGAACATGAAGTTTTCGCTGTAATTATGTGAGAGTATATTGTGTCTAACGGTTTAGCTGATTTAATATCAAAGTTATGAGAGAGAGAGAGAGAGAGAGAGAGAGAGAGAGAGAGAGAGAGAGAGAGATCGAGATGAGAGAGAGAGAGAGAGTCTTGACACAACTTTTGAATCTCGTTGCTTCACGTTTTTTCAATCGCGCACACGGATACAATAAAGTTTAACGTCTTTAAGAAGCTGCTTAATTATACACAGATTAAATAATTATGTTAATGTCTCCTAAAAAACTTCTGAAACACAATTACTCTCTAGATCAATCATTTGATTCATCCACTCTCGTGACTTGAAAATAGAAAAACATTTTTTATTAACAATTTTTGGTGCACATTTAAAGGTTTTTTCTTCTACATCACTCTCTTCAATAATTCAACCGGACAAGTACGTTTATATAGTTGAGTCTACCCACGACATCGCTACGTTAAAATCGTGTTTATCTTAAAATATGTCTTCACAATGAATATAGTCTCTACATAAAGGACATATATATATTCTAGCCATGTTTTCGAAATAGTCACGGTTCAGCCACATAATTATTGTGGCTAACTTACTTTCGGTGATCCGACTAAACACAACACTGCCACTCCTATATCGGCCCAAAAATATAAAGCCATAGCCACGACTTAACCGTAGTAAAATTGAAACTATTTAACCAGCCACTTTTTAATTGTGGCAAATTTGTGACTAATATAATCGCCACGAGTTTTATGTGGCTAGATCGTGGCTACTTCTCTAGCCATTATTTTTGTATGTGGCTACATATATTTTTGTATTAGACACGATTTAACTACGATTTCTGAAATCGTGGCTAGCTAACTCATAAATGTGGCTGGAACCGTAGTTAAACCGTGAGGTAGTTAAGCCATGAGTTTTTATGTTTAGATATGATTCTGCTTTTGCAACGTCGTGGCTAAGCCCAAGATTTTTACTAGTGCTTATATTGATCTTTTATTTAATAAATAAAAACAAAGAAGAAAACAAAATTTTAATTTCTGTTTTAAAAATGTTTTAGTGTCGGTTTTTAAAATGGCAGATTGTGCTCCCTTTAATTCCAGTCCTCATCAAAAGTACAAAAAATCTACTCCATATTTCAATCGTTAAATACATATACTCTTATAAGAAACGGTGAAAACACTATTTGTTTATAAAAAAGTGTTTTACGAACGAAAAGTTTTCTGAAGTTTTTTTATTAATCGTTTAGCAGAACTCGATTCCAGCTAAAACACATCATCCTTCAAAATAATTATATATTATAGTAGATTTTATTGTTTTGTTTCCGAGATTGCTTTTACTTGGCAAAATCAAATGGGGCGCTCACGGATTTTATTTCGACAACACGTTTCTTTTCTTTTTGGTCAAAGACCACGTTTTCTAATAGCAAAATGGCAAACGAGAAATTTTGTAGTCGTTTCATATTTGATTGAATTAATTAGTAGTCTTTTTATATTTTGATTGAATTTTGATAATTTTAGTCGTTTTCCAGCCAACAAAAATGGGAAATGGACCTAACTGATCTAAACAAGTCTTTTAGGGAGAATTTCACAAAAAGGGAATCACAGTCCATGATGGTACACAAGCCTCACATATTTGCTTCTTATAGAAATAAACGTACTTTGAATCCCCAAAAAGCATTTAAAGATCTTCTCGGATCCGCAGAAAATGTATATACATCTTAGATAAGCAACTCTTCAGACACACATAACTGCGAATGTCAGTGCCTATGCCATAAGATTAATGGAACATGTATGTTCAAAGTATATATAAAAATAAAATATGTATATATCCTTTGGTACTATCAAGCATCAACTTGGATTCATTCTCCTTTTCTCTCTCTCCGGATTCAAATGAAATGGGCAGTTTGGTCAAGATGATAGATGTGTGAAATTGATGTTATGTTTGAAGAATTGAAAAGCCTATTGATTTGAGATCTCAATGATGTAGACTACGGTTTTTCTTCTTAAGGGTTCGGGTTTATGGTATGTATAAAGTATAAAGAGGGATTGCTCACGTAAGCTTATACAAAGCAAAAGTTAAATTACATGTTTGATATCATCATGATACATAATGAATTAGTTAGACTCCGATTCACACCGTTGAATCTCCAAAACTCAGTATTTGCAAAAGAAAAAAAATCATGAGCTTAGGCATATTATAAATTCAGGGTCAGTTTATATAATTAAAATAATTATAGATTGGAAGTCAAATTATTCATAACGAGATTTTAGATACCTTAAAATCAAAAGAATATATACATATTAATCTTATTTTTTGATCAAATTGATACTTAGTTCGGATCAGTATTTATAAAACAATATTTATAGTTACCAAAATATTTATGGTTATACAAAAAAGGGACTATACTTTTTTTTTTATAACCACAAAATTTTCATGCGACTATACATGAAATTTTGTGGTTATGAAAAAATTATAGTAATTTTTCTATATAAGATGAGTTATGAGAAAAAAAATGTTTTCTTCGAAAAAAATGGTGTTTGTTCCGTGGTATTTACAAATACGAAGAAGTATGCATTAATCTATCTAAACAATTAGAAGTTTAGAATCAAAACAAAGAAGCTGTGTGTGTTTTATTTTCGCCGAGCTTTAGTTATTGTCTACATGTGTGATTATTGCAGTCTGTTTCCTCCCTTCCATAAAAAAATTTTTGGAAAAAAGTGTTTTCCAAAAATATAATTTTAGATATTTATAAATTTTTATTATTTAATAATAATAAATTGTAACTTTCAGAAAAATACTTTAGTTTATCAAGTTACTATTAGTTAATATTCAAAGAAATAATAAGTTTATGATACAACTATTTTTTAATATGTATGAACAATTCTTTGTGGAACAAAAGAGTACTAATACTTATTTTGGTTAACTTTTAATTTGTCAATATAAGAGAACAAAATTATAGCGAGGTAGTCCAACGAAAGAAAAAAGACAGTGAATATAAAGAATTTTTTTGTAAGAATAGAAATATATTTTAGAAAAAAGTATGAAAGAGGAGGTAATTTGGATAGTTAACGAATCCGTGTTTTTTTTTTTGTTATTTGATCTAATTTGCCTGAATATAATTAGCGTAGCTTACAATGTCGAAAGGTTCAAACTAGAAAATATACTCATCATTTTATTTCACATAGGAAAAATGTCTGCACCTAACCTATATCCCAACTAACCACACAAGCGTTATCGAGTGATTACATCAGTTTTTGAAAGATGCTAAGCATCTTGGATTTGAAACTTATATTTTAAGATATAATCACTTGTGTGACCAAACAAGATGGGTCTAATTCTCATTGCGAAAAATCAGATATGCTTAGTCGATGGACAGATTTCCAAAAGAAAGTCAGTGGGCTTCACCCCATCGATTATCCCAGGTTATTAGGAAAAAAATTTATGTCGTACTCCTTCTGTTTCTTTTTGTATGATATTTGTATAGGTTTATGTTATTTCAAAATATATGATGTTTTGACGTTTTAAGATTAAATTTAATTTTATTAAAACTGTTCAACCAATTTTTTTTTACATTTTTTATAATTGGTAGAAATTACTTTTTAAGGAAATGTAAATGTCTTAATCTACGTGAACTAGACCAAAACATCATATAAAAAGAATGAAAACAGAGAGAGAGTAACGTTTTTTTAAAATATATTGAGAGAGAGAGTATATTCTTAGTACACATTTTATGATAAGTCGACCTTATACAATAAATATGTAGTGATGTGTATAGTATATTAGTATAATACTACAAGTCTATATACGTAGACAGAAAATGGCAAAGGTTAGACATAAGAAACAATTTGTGAAATTCCAAAATCAGATTATTTTTTTGGGCCAAAAACAGATTACTTAAACAAGATCTATAACAAAACAAAACAAAAAGTAACTAACCCAAATCATTGTCCTTACTCTGTCTCTTTCAGGAGTATTGAATTCACATTCACGGTACATTTATAATGCGTGAGCCACCTTCCATGAAGTGGAACAACTGAAACTGGAATCTGTATGGCAAGCCTGATGAGCTGAATTAAATGAAACAAATGGTGAATAATCACTGATTTGTTGATTATCATCATTAACTTGTCATTTTACGACAAGGACAAATACGTAAGGAAACATCTAAGGGCGAGATGTCACTTTTGATCAAATTAAAAAATTTCCTTTATTTATATTTTAATCAAGAAATTTTTCTGTATTATTTATATTTTACTAAGTTAAAATGTTCATGCTGTTTAAATTATTTTAAATATATTTATCTATCTATATTATTAAAAGAGAAGCACAAAATAAAATGTCCCTTAGTTTTTTCAACTTATTTACTATAGCATGCCATTGAAATTATTAACTAACCTACCTTCTAAGATTCTTTGTCTTTTTATGCTTAATTTAATACATTGCCAAAATAAAATTCTAACTAAAAAATCAAAATCATGGCTATAATAATTTATAACCTATTTTTTAGTATTGTTTGTCTTTTCCTATTTTAGTTTTTTTAAATATATATATGTGTGTGTTTGGAAATAATTAATAAACCTAAATTTAAATAGTTAATGAACAATATTGTTTTCAAAGCTTATAATTATTTTTTATTATTTATTAGTAAAAATAAACAAAATTCACGTAACAAGAATCATTTCCATAATATATAGAATATATATACAAATATATTATGTTACGTATATTTTCACATAAATAATAGTCCACTGTAAATTTAATATGATAAATGTTAAATAAAATATATAGCACCATATATTTTAAATATTATATACAACAATTTATTATACATTATCATAAAATTTTGATCCATAAAATAAAAATAAAAATACATTTGTGCGAATATACGGGTCATATTCTAAAATATGGATGATACAATTGATGATTAAAAGATAAAATAAAATTACTCAATATAAACTATAAAATTATTGTGTTTAGAAATGTCATATTCAACTATTATTTAAACGCGGCAAATACTGATATATATATATATATATATATATATATATATATATATATATATATATATATATATATATATATATATATTATCACTTATACAAATAATATATTTATAAAAAAGTGAAAACAAAGACCTGTGCGGGTGTGCTATTATTTAAATGGGTAAATACTGAAATATATATATATTCCACTTATACAAATAAATATAGTATTTATAAGAGAAGAAAAAAAGTTAAAACAAAGACTTGTGTGAGTAAGCCGTCAAATTCTAGTTTATCTATTAAACTGGAGTCTTTTTTATCTACTGTTCAAAAGTTATCATTTAAATTTCAAAATGGTCATATTCAAATCAAGTTATAATATATATCAATAAAAATAAACTTCACTATCAACCAACCGATACGTTTATTTTATCCAAACCAATATGAATACCAATTTTATAGTCTCTAACCTAACTACCAAATACAGATACTAGGCCTCGGTATTTCGCATATGTGTTCGGTTCAGTTCGGGTATTTTGGTATCGAGCTAGTTCGGTGTGGGATAAGGGGTTAAATGATCCAATTACTACTTGACTATTTTCGGTTCGGTTTGGTCTCATTTGGGTAGTTTGGATTCAATTCGGTTCAGCATAGTAAAATAAGAACTAGAAAATACCTGAAATTTTTTGTTCTTATTTAATTATGGTTCCGGTTCGGTTAGTTTGGGTAGTTCAGATTAAATATCGGACATTTTGGGGAAAATATCAAATTAATTAAGATAATTCGGATAAAATCTGAATATCTCAGATTATTTTGGATATTAAAGATAAAAATATCTCAATATTTCAGATAGTTTCGGATAGTTCGGGATAGATTATAATAATTTAGTTTTCTTCAATCATTTTCGAATATTTTGAGGATTTTGGTCCAATTCCAGATTCTGTATTCTTTTCTGTTCTTCAGTTCTGATTTTTTTTTGGCACATGCCTAACGGATGCAATGATCTTACATACTAATTAATGAAATATAATCCTAGGCATATTCCATTATTATTTTATCATCCTTTACTTATATCACATATGTATATTCAGTGATCAATAATAAGAATTAATATATATGAATTATTTTCTATTTATTTTTGCTTCTAAATAATTATGACTCAACTTATTAATACAAATTACACCAAATAATAAACTTAACAAATAATTATATAAAAACACGAGAATACCTATTCTTACTTGCAAATACCTAGAACCAAATTATTTAATTTCAGATAAATTATAATTATATATGATAAATAAATATAATGCGAACCGCACTGATCTAAATCTGAAATTTTAATTAAGTTAGATTGACTCGATAAACAAACTTTCAAATTTGAACTTCTAACTATGCTATCTAATTTTATGCATTTATTATTATAATTTTTTATAATATTTTGGTTAATATTCATATTTATTGAAATTTCTATGTATTAATAATATATGTTTCTTTTAAAAATTGAATTATAATATGAAAAAAATATGTATGTTCGTGTTGATAATAGATTATGTGATAATTCATTTTACAAACATATAAAATAAAAATGAAATAATAACATTATGGTAATAGATAATTAATATAATATATATTTGAAAAAAAATGGAAATGAGAAGATAATAACTTTCTAAGGGACAAAATGGTTAGTTTTGATATTTAATAGAATTGTAAATAGATTTTTTTTAATAATTTATATTGTGAATATGTGATATAGTATTTATTACTTGCAGAGTTTTAAATATATTTTTACAGGTTCTTTGGTGGTTATACATCATCATATCATAAGTGTATATAACATCATCATCATAGATTTTACATATATATGTAATTGTTTCTATTATACTACTGTTAGAGAACTTCCATTGGTAAGATAGTTGAATACAATGCGTTTATTGTTCTATCATGGTATGAAATCTAAACAATTAACTATCAAATTAATCTTAATTCTAACACACAAAACAATCTTTTGCTAAGAGAGATAGAGTGTAATACTTAGGGATCGAATCCACAGAGAAGCAATGACACACCAATAGATTTATTTATTTCTAATGACTAAGCTAGGTAGATATATATATTATATCAGTAGTTTAATAGATCAAGAAAGCATTCTTTATTACAAGTATAGATGCAATATGGAAATATGCTAATAATGTAAATATTAGAAATATGCTAATAACGTAAATATGGAAATATATTATTAAACTAACTAGATGCAAATGTAAATGTGCTAGATCTAAGGTTTCAAAACTAATGGATTATAGGAATAGTGAAGCATGAAATGTAAATATTATATAACTCAAATATTAACTAGTGTGACCTTTTAACTCCAATCTCGTCTGCGGAGCAAAAGGAAAGGAAAGACATCGATCGATCGGCTAGGGCCTGATGTCGATCGACGGTGAAATCAAAAAGAAGTGTGAACGAGATTTGATATGTTCACCAAGCTAATTAGACCAAGCTCCCGCATGCTCCTAACAACCTAGTTCAATATTAGAGTTTATTCTGACACAAAACCTATCTCTAGTAGTTCGTCTATGTCCTACTTTCGAGATCCTAGCTACTACTCTAGAATGCAACATTAAGCACACTCAATTGATGGATATTAATTTTCAACATAGCAATTCCTACTTTTGGGCTAATCCATGATTGCTATCATTCAACCTAAATCTAGTGATACTACTGAGACATAATTAGATAAGAAGAATAATACTGATATAATGCATAGATAAGAATATCTAGGGTTCCCAATACAAGTCATTCCCAAGAGAGTTACTCGAATCTTCTGCCATAATAAACCTAACACTATAGAAGACATGTCTTGTGCATCTCTTGCGCACAAGGCGCACCCTTGTGTGTTCACGCACACCCTATTTCGGTATAATACATAAGTATAAATATAAACCCTAAAATCCATTGGTCAAACTCGTAGCTACGTAATCTTGTAATTTTTGTCTCTAACTTGGGCTTGAGGATTCATCATGTTGCCGAATTTGATGCATCGATCGATGTCATCGAGATCATCAATCGATTGATCTGGTCTAGTAGCGCATCGGTCGGTGACAAGATTGTGTGCGTCGATATCGACGACTATCTTGTAATTGCGACTACTCTCATAATGCAGCTACAATTATTTTCTTCTATGCTGCCAAAGAACTCCACGTATCTCATATCTCCAAAACGTACATGACTGCAATACCCGTCAGAAACAGAGCTAGACCACATCATAATAGTACAGCAATAGTGTTCTATAACATGACATATATACCTGGTATATAGGCATAGCATATATATATATACTATATCACGTATCATACAATCATTAAAATAAATACAGTATATAGTAAAAGGATGAAAATTTTTGACAAATATATTTTTAGCTATACTTGGAACTGTATGTTGGTATACAGTCAAAGAAATCTTATTTACATATTCATTAGTTAAAAATGAATTTTATTAATAGTACTTAATACACTACAAAAAAATCATCATCAAACTCTGTTTGTATGGGATTCAGATCGTTAGAATTTTATCAGAAATAGTCATTTTACGATAATTTCTTAGACTAAAACGTTTCCTCGAATTTGATTCGTCGAACACAATTTGTGTGGAGAATCATGAAACAATTTCGATGAATTTCTGATTCTGATGAATTCACAAAAAATCTATTAGCATTAGTAATTTTCACTGAGACATGCTCGAATTGTTCAACCAACTCGTGAAATGCAAAAGTTAAAAATTTACAAATAAATATAATGTTAATTTAATTAATTATATATTTTAAATTTATCCAAAAATAATAATGTATTAAAATATAATTTAACACAAAAATTATAATATACAATAATTTAATCTCAATCTAACGAATCTAACAAATCGACACCATAAAACTAAACTTAACTAAAAAAATTAAAAGTAATATAAAATATAAAATCGCACACTCTCTAAAAAAATTTGGAGAAAATAATTTTAAAATTTAAATCTTCCATCTAACATTTTTAAATACAAAATAAATATATTTGTAATAAGGGGAGGATAGAAATATAAAATCTATAATTTTTAAAACTATGGAAACAGCATTGGTAAAAAAACACTGGAAAATTTTGAAAATACTATATGTTGACGTCTAAAAAAATTATAATAAAAATCATTTTAGAATATAAAAACTGCATATTTATTAAAAAATTAAGAAACAGAGCATTTATAAAGAATTAAGAGATATAAATGTTTAAAAATTACTTAGTTATTTAAATTCAAATACATCTTTTATATATAAGATTAATTAAACAGACGACAAAAATAATCTTTAAACTAACTACAATCGCAAAAACTAATGATCCAAATCCTAAACTTAAAATCAATCTAAAGCTATATCAATCCTAAATTAAATGCTACATCCCTATATTAACTTTATCTAAAACAACAACTTAATGTAATAACTAATCTAGTAATCTTGCATGATAGAAGGATATGGGAGAGAGAAAGGTGATTTTGAGTAATGTTTGCAGGAGAAACATACCCATTTTGAGCGAGAAAATCATCTGGCTGAGGAGAAAGAGAAGGTAATCGACCAAATTCTATATATATTGAAAGCTGCCAACATGTCCAATACGGTGAAAACTGTCAAAAAATCATTCTCTAGGTGATTTTTAAAAAATATTAATTGTTACGCTTTTACCAGATAAATTACTGATTTAATGGGTAATTTATGGATTTCGAAGGGTTTTCAAATAATTAATAAAAGAATTATTTTCCAAATTATGTTGAGAATCTATCAAAATTCATAACTGATTTTGATATATTTATTAAAAATAACTTTTTATTTTATTTTTCGGAAATCTAATCAAAATTCTTACAAATTCCATTGGAAAAAAATTATTAATTTATTTTATCCGAAGGATTGCTAACTGAACTAAATCTTTCGGATATTTCCAAAAATATTTTTGTAGAATTTTATGTTGTCCATATTTTGCTGGAATTTCATCAAAATTTCTTGACGGAATTATTTTAGTCGAAAATTCTAATAAGAAATTCCTATGTTTTTTTTTGTAGTGCTACTAGTAAAATTAAATATTAAATTGAGAAACTTTGCAAATGTGGAAGTTATTATCGACTTAATGTCAAGTTGGTAGTTTACGGTAACGTAAACCATTTTAAATAGTTTTATATCTGATGCGGATTACTCAACTTTTGTGAATCTAACTTTTGAGAAACAAATGTTTTTGTTTCTAATTCTCTGTTTAGGTTGCGCACCATGATTAGAGACTCTTATATACTATTTGAGAAGTACTATAACTTTAAGTTATGGCCATGTTCCATTAACAAAAATAATTTTTAAATCCTTATAAAAATATGTTAGTAGTCTATCTAAACTTATAATATACTTTTCATTAAATAACTATAAATTGGTTATTAATCTAAAACAAGTTCTTCATTCTTTTCATAAATAAAAGCTACAGAATTAACTAATGTAATTGAAATATTTATGTCAATTAATGATTTTGAATAATAAAATTGAATAACAATTTGTGTATTCACTATAATGTTATTTAATTTTATATTACTAAAATAAACTAAACAATCACATTAACCGTAATAGTAAATATTTAGATTTTTGAATATGTCATATTTGAAAATTTGAAAATGATATACATATTAAAACTGTTAAAGTCTCATATTAAAAAAATTGTGATTAATGGTTAACAATTGCTATAATCAAGATACACATGATATTAAAAATATATGAGTACGAATGTTCGTTTAGGTGGCCTGTATTGAATGTGAAATTTGAAGTAATTTGATATTTAAATAGTTTTTAGGTGATTGAAGGTGAATTGAAGAATTTGAGTTAATTTTGTTAAAACACTCTAGAATCTCATATTAAATTATGAGATTTTGGAATTTTCATTTTTATAACTAACAAACTCTCTCAGACACCTACAAAGTTAAAAACCTCTAAAACTGTAAGTTAAATTTTGTTCATACAGTGATCTTAACAGTGTTTTATGGAAAATCGACATTTTCAATAACACTAAGTTTTTTTTTAAAAAAACTCTTGTTTGAATAACAATGGATTTTTCATTTTAATATAAATCACCTCAAATTTTAAGTTGAATACACCCTCTTAATGTATAATCATATTAAAATAGATATGTATTTTAGTATCGTTTAAATTAAATTATATACAATATAAGATATATAATATTTAAATTTTAAATTTTAAAAATATATATATTTTACATAGCTTTTTATTATTTAAACAACTATTTTCTGAAAATTTTATTTTATATATTAAATATTTTATAAAATACTGGGTTCGCGGGTTATTGCCTAATAACAAATTAAATGGGATGAAATAGGTAATGTAGGAACCAACTTAGTGTTTCTAGATGTTACTAGATCTCGTCGGTTGTATGTTGGGTTTAAATCTCTTGAGGTTATAATCATGTATTCACATTTGGTTAATATAAGTTGATGTTTGAGCAAAAAAAAAAAAAAAAAAAAGGAAAGCTATTAGTTTCATATGAGATAACAAAAACGATCCACTTACATGACTTAACAAAGCATTATGAAATTTCAACATCTTACATAATAAAAGAAAGGAGAAAAACACAGCCAATTAAAGTTAAACCTAGACGATAGTATTATAACTGCATAATACGACTATACGAGCCAAACATACGATTAAGAAATAGCTAAAGAGAGCTTCATCAATCAGGTGCGTCGCCGGCGTAGGAGTTTAGACCTAGCTCAAGAAAGCATTAGTCGTGTGTGACGCCAGCGTAGGAGTTCAGACATAGCTTAAGAGAAGCACAAGGGCCTCTACCATAATGGTCACGACCGTCCGATTGTCCATGCTTCCAGATGGCACCACCAACGCCGTTGATGTGATCCTCGCCGTGCATAGGGAAGAGAGGAAGTGTACGTCTATGTTGCAGATAAGCATCACCATCATATTCTCCTTCTTCTTGGTGACCTTCTAGTTCAAACATAGGCTTTGGTCTATCAAAGAAGTTGTAAGCTGGAGCAGAGTAATGATGATTATGATCCACGTTTGTCCACCCTCCACCTATGTTGTTGTAGCTCATTGCACAATCTTGTTCCTTCACCCAAAAAAAATCCAGGTTTATTAAATGTAAATGAAAGTTTATACTCGCACGCAGGATATGGAGTATTATTTAAAATAAAAGAATTTGTAGTTTCAATCGTACCATAGATCCATAGAGATGGCTATTCATATTGCCATTAGAAGACGCATTCAGGGCACCACTTTCAGTGCCTGTACCTGCATAATTTAAATTCCCTTTAAACAGATATATACGGTTTTGTGAGCATACATATATATATATATATATATATATATATGCATGTATATGTTTCCACACCATCAAATAATATTTTACAGAACGAAAAAGAAACATAAAATAAGCTATTTTCTACTAACCAAAATCCTAATATTGTTATAAACCGCAACCTGTGATGCCAGTTTTCATTACACAACAAAGAAACTGCTCTCTAGATGCAAATTTGGTTTGCCCCAATCCATAACTTCACATACACGTCATTACATATAACTATCAAAGTCATTTTAATTTGTTTTGTTTTATCAATATCATATATATACATGAAAAACTTTTTTCTCTTTTCCTTTTTCTTTTGCAACATGTAATAGTTAGTGGTGTAAAATTTTCCTAGTTAAATAAAATTAACTCTTTGAAAAAAATTATATATCTAAATAAATTCATTGAAAACAATATTTTAAAATTATTTGAATGTTTAATACACTATTACATATACGTATATTTATCACTAGTATATCCATATATGTAAATATGACACTTCTTAGAATAGTTAGCGGACATATAGTAATGCAAAATTAAACATTTTAACAATAACACATATATAAGAAATTCGTTGGTCACCGTTATTGAAGCTAGGATATGATATGTTCTGATGAAGCGGATGATTTTCTTGGTCAAGCGCCTTAACGTTTACTGAAGCAGGTCTCTGCATGGTAACACCATGATGATGATGATGATAATGATCAGTAGCCATCATCACCGAGTTGGGCGATGAAGACGTCGGCGTGATCATGGTTGTGCCGTTGAATCTCTTCTTCTGCCGCTCACGAGCCTTATGGTTCTGGAACCAGTAAAAGACGTTTTTACCCTCGATTTTTCCGTATTGTCTCAGCCTTGCAGAGATCTTCTGGATCTGGTCAGCCGTTGGTGATCGCACTCCGTTGTTGTAGTAAAGATCTTTGAGGATTCTGATTTGATCCGTAGTTGGTGTCCATCTTGTGCTTGTTTGACGACACGTGTAACCACCAGAGCCGGACTTGTTGTTGTTGTTGCCGCTTTCTTGGTCGGCTTGATGATGATGATGTTGCGAGTGCTCCATTTTAAAAGATGAAGAATAGATCGGAAGAAGAAGAAGAAAATGATCTTTGAGAGAGAAAGATAATTTACTTTACCAAGAAAAGAACTTAAGCAAAAGAGCTTCTAGGTTTTGTGTGTGAGAGATATAGAGAGAGAGTGTGTGTAAAGTGTTGAGTTATATATATATATACACAGATGGGGACCCGATAAAAATTACTATATCCTGAAAAATCAGTTATTCAATTTTAGTCTTTAATGCATGTAGATTTGATCTCACAAATACAAATTAACTCTATTTTTATATATAAGAAAATGAATTATAAAATGTTTGATATGTATTACTATATGGTAATTGAACCAATTAAGTTGCCTATTGGTAAAAGGGGTTCAGATGGAACTTTTGCCCCGATTTCAAATCACCTTGACCACTTAATCATGCCATTTAGATGGATTAGTTGCAATACAACGTTCGTAAGATTAGTGTTTGAGCCTAAAAAATCTATATCTCTATGGTTATCAATATATATATAAGAAAATTTATCACTGTTTACATAACCTAGGAAAATTACATATGAGAAAAAATGTGATACACAAGATATAAAATGTTATTTTGGATTAATATTAGAGTCTAATACTATATTTAGGAAGAAAATTCTTATGTCAAAATTTCTTTCTTTATTTTAATCATGCATGTACAAAAAGGAAAGCATAATTCTTATTTGGACAATTTTTTCAAAAGACAGGTAAAATAGTTTTCTTACCAAATGAATACATAAGAGAAAATGATCAAAATAGATTTTAATAAAGAGGTAAAAGTCTTTTTACTTTTACTTTATAGATATATAAATATAAATAATTATTCAAATAAATAATAAAATTGAAAAAAAAAATAAAAAGAATTATACGTTTTCGATTCAGACTATTTTATATTTTCCTAATTTTTCTTTTGAATTTTCTTCTTTGCTAAGTGTTATTTTAAAATTTGAAAATTCTTTTTGAAGCTAGTTAAGAAATTATATTTTAAATTATATTTATTTTTAAAATTATAAACTTTACCCCTCAAAGCTAAAATCTACGTGTATATCAGTAAAGTTAGAGGTAAAAATGATTATGTATATCTTTAATAAAAAAATTGGTTATTTTAACTGTTGTGAACTATATTTATTATAAAAAACTTTATTAGGGCCATCCTTTTCTTTTTATTTCCAGAATTCTTATTTCGATTTAATGAAAATTAGTTAGATCATTATTAATTAGTATTAGATATATAATCTAAGCATGCCAAGGTTAAGTTGTATGTTTAGAATTATATAACTACTAATTATGTTCTTTTCGCTAAGAACTAATTATTTCTATATAAAAAACTGATTCTTGGTGAACTCTATTGATCAAGTGAAAATAATATTTGTTTCGAAAATAT
Source organism: Moricandia arvensis (assembly GCA_905132765.1). Taxonomy (NCBI): domain Eukaryota; kingdom Viridiplantae; phylum Streptophyta; class Magnoliopsida; order Brassicales; family Brassicaceae; genus Moricandia; species Moricandia arvensis. The sequence continues at coordinate 20,886 of CAJHQP010005171.1, read as the reverse complement.
ATTGTGTGGGATCGAATCAGAGGATATCTGTTGGAGAAGGATTGAAAGGGACAGAGAAGTTAGAAATAAACATGAAAAAGGAAAGGGACAAACGAGGGAATTAGAAAGGTTAGGGCATCATCGGTATTTACTTGAATGAAAAACAAATCTCCATTCTTTTTCAATTTTTCTGTCTCTTCTAATTATCACTTCACCAGCTTTTAATGGTTACGTATCTGTGTATACGTTTGAAAGATATTGACCCATACACACACCAGAACACAATTACAAAAAGAAATAAATCAATTTTATTGTAGGAATGAATGATGTTTGTTTTTGTTATTCTTTTTTTTTTTTGAGTATGAATGATAAATATGATAATTCGTCGAGGTAGTTCTTGTCTCAACAAATTATAACTATTTATTTCATATGAGTATATATGACCATATAGCATATGGTCATTATGCATACATAGAATTTTTTACGTGGCAAACGATCCAGTGAATATAGGTTAACAGTTAATTTTCAAGCTTTAATTTCCTTGCTATGTTTGAAGATGAAATATGTATTTCAGGTTTAAAAAGGATGAATAAATTAAAAATTAACAGATGCTGGCAAGAAAATAATTTTTTTTTGAATATAATGTTAAATTTATTCAAAAAAACTGCTTTTGTACATCATGTGTGAATTGTTTTTTGAAAACTTAAAAGACTTTACTCTTAAACAGAATAAAACCCAAACAATATGGACTAGATGTCTTTTCTGGCCAAATGCCTCTTAGAGCCAAACTAACATGTTGAGATGTTTAACAAGTCCAAACAATGCTTAAATTTGTTTTGAAGAACCGACCTAAAAACATGTCAACATAATTATTTACAGTTCATAGATTCCTAATTCGCTTCTCATCTCTGAAGAAGTAATACTTCACATCAGTATGCTTAGTTCTCTCATGATGAACATGATCCTTTTACTAAACATATAGTGCTCAAATTATCGCAATACACAGTAGCCTGATCGTGATGCAAACTAAGATCATTAACCAATCATCTCTCCATATTCTTTCCTTCGCAACTTATGTCAATGTTATATAGTTTGTCTCAGTAGTAAAGAAAGTCAAATTCTTTCAGTTAACCACATAACCGCCCAAGGTGAACATATAACACGACATAGATCTTTTAATTTCCACATCTCTCGCATAATCATAATTAGAATAGTTTGTTAGCAATCGTGGATTCTCGCCTCCATAAACAAGACCAATATTAGATGTACGTTTCTTTTATCGGAAAATTCACTTCACAACTGCCTAATATTCCTTCCTTGGTTGTCACATAAACCTGCTAATCATATTGACTGCATGTGCCAGATCTGGTCTTGTGTAGACTATTATATAGATCAAACTCCCACACCTTTAGCATAAGGAATTCGAGACATATACTATATCTCCTCGTCGGACTAACCCGCATACATGGTGAGATGAAGATTCAATGCACACCGCGTATTGATAGGTTTACCTAAAGACAACCATAACCCTTGTACGTCTTTTGTGAAAAGAACAACTTCTTCTTCATCATCTGTAAAGATATCCATCCCTAAAATCTTCTTTGATGTTGTCAAATCCTTCTACTCAAAATCAGAACTAAGAAGCTCCTTCAGCTTATGGATATTACACATCTTCTTTGTACCTATCAGTAAAGTACCAAAATGATGAATGTCACATTCTTCAACTTTCTCACGTAGACACAACATTCATAGGGACTTCTGAGGTAGTCTAACTTAATCATATAGTTGTTAAACCTCTTATATCATTGTTTGGGAGACTGCTTAAGTCCATAAAGCGAATCTTGAGCTTACAGATATGGTTTTCTTTCATGGGAACTCAGAAATCATTCGGCTGAGTTTCTCAAGTTCCAAATTCTGACGTGCTAGCAGCGCTAGCAACACTCATATGAAAGTATGTCTGACCACTAGTGAGAATATCTCATTGTAGTTTATCTCCTCTCTTTGACTAAAACCTCTAACAACAACCTGAGATTTATACTTGATTTTTTCTCCCAATGATTCTCCATCATTAATCTTGAAGACCCACTTTTAAGTAACAACATTTCTCCCTGATGAAAATGTGACCAGATCTCATGTATGATTCTTCTCATGAGACTCTACTTTTTCTCCCATTGAAGCATGTCATTTCTTAAACTCGAGACAAGAAACAACTTACATGTACGAGGATGGTTCATATGTATCCACTTTCTATGTATCTTGAAGTGCAAGCCCACCATAACATCAAAACGATATATCTAGAGTGGTCAAACATCAACCTTTCTTGGTTGATCCTTTAAAATGTTACGCCTTATAGCATAAGGCGGTCGAGTCTCTATATACTCCAACTGAACATCTTCTACACACTTCTCTTGATTATTTGTGTATTCCTATACATTGATCACTTCATGATCATCTTCCAACTCCACATTTTTATCAATGTTACCTTTTTCTGCTTCAGAACTGGACCATGCTAAGCTTTTAGTCATGGAATTTTCATCAGAGACAAAAGTCACGCTTATAACCACTCGATTTTCTAATAGATTTCAGACTCTAGACCCTTGACTCCATCATCATAACCATAAATATTTTATTTCTTGCTCGCGGCTCTAGTTTACCTTCTCTCACCTGCAGGGGCGGATCCAGCGAATTGTTTTAACTGGGGTCAAACCCAAAGTCAAAAATATATATGGTCATAGTGGGAATCGATCCATGGTATTAGGGGGTTCATAGTACCAATTTTCAACCAAAACTGCTAAAGGATATTCAATGTTTTACATGCAATTTTAATTTTTATTCTATTTAAGGGGTCTCAAGTGCCACCTCATTTACCTTAGTGGGTCCACCTATGCTCACATGGTAGTAAATATCGCAACCGAACACTCATAGGATTGACTAATTAGCAGATTTACCTGACCACACCTCAAAACGTATCAAACATTCAATTTTTGAGTGGGAACTGTGATTTATCATGTAGCAAGCTGTGTTTATTGCTTTAGCCCAAAACCACTTCTCCAGCAGTGTCTGGTTCATCCGTTCCACTACACTATTATGTTGTGATGTTTATGTGACTGTAAGATGCATGGAAATTGTTTTATCCTTACAAAACTGACTAAACTTTGACGAGCAGAATTCCATACAAATATCAAAATGAAGAAGATCTTGCTTAGACAGAAGTTGCATCCAACACTCATCCATAGATCTAAGCCTCATATATCATAGGTTAGTCATATCTTCCTCTAGATCTCTAGCAATGCGACAACTTTTGTACTTCTAACGATAGTACCATTCAGCAAATATTAAGTACCGTTTATGAAATTCTTTAGAAATCACATCGGAACCCCTGCAAACATTCAAATATCCATCACCACCCAAACATTTGAACCTTCTACTATCCAGAAGACTCACAAATATAAAATTCTTTTTTAGTGATGGAACAGGCCTAACCTTGTTCAATGTTCAAAATATGCCATCATGTGTCCTAAGCTTGATGAAGCCAATTCCAGCAATCTTACAGGCAAATCGTTTGTTGTATTAATCTTACTGGTATATACCTTTACATACTCTGAAAACCAATATCTCCTTGGAATCATATGGTAGGACGCTCATGTATCCATCACCCATACATCAAAAGAGTGTCCATGTGAAACAAGAGCAATGGCATCATCAATTTTGGCTTCATGTTTTGCTATACCAACAGACCAGATTGATGCTTCTTTTTATTCGAAAAATCTGATTCCTATTGTTCATTCTCCTTGCAATAGTTGCAAGTATCTCATGGTTTAGGACCCCATGGTAACAACTTTCTGTCTTTAGACTTCTTACCACTTCCATGACCCATTTCACCTATAACAAACAATCCTCAATCTCGATTTTCTCTTCTTAAGTTGGATGCCTTATGGTGAAACTCTCGGCTATGAAGTATCAGCCTAACTTTTCTAGTTTCTCTGTATCTTTTCCAAAAATGAACGATTGCATGAAGTTATAAAATGTGTTAGGTAGAGATACCAACATTACTAATGCAGCGTCATCATCCTCCACTTTCACATCAATGTTATGCAGTTTCAGTAATATCAAATTTAATCTGTCAAGATGGTCGTGAAACGCAATATCTTCTTGCATTCGCAACGTGAAAAGGCATTGCTTCAGACGTATCTTGTTCGTTAGAGGTTTTGTAATGTACAAACTCTCCAACTTATGCCAAAAACTAGCAGACATTTTCTCATCTAACACTTCGATAATTATTTGATCAGCTAAACAAACCAAGATCATTGAGAACTCTTTTATGTCCTAAACCTCCAAATCAACAACATCAGATTTATTTCCTGAAAATGGTGCATAGAGTCAATGTTAATTCAACAACTCTTACAACTTAATCTGCCAGAGACTGAAGATATTTCTCCCCTCAACTTGTCTATCTTCGCTTTTATCCAAAACATCTTCCCACCAAAACACAAACCCGAAGCTCTGAAACTAGTTTATTGTAATGGACATGAGAAGGAACATATGTGAAAACAGATGGATAAATCAATGTAAAAATGACACATAGATTTAACGTGGTTCACCAATTTGGCTACATCAACATGCAAATAAAGATCTTATTATTGGAAGTGATATTGAGGTTACAAAGAGAAAAGTTAGGGTTACTTCGAATACAAAAAATATATAATAGTATCCCACATCTAAAAACCCTAGACATACTTACTCATAAACCTAAACTCACGACCAAATATAACATCCATAACAACTTAATGCATCACATTTGATACAATCCAATTGGTACGATATATTTGATGCAGTATCCATCATCTAGATGTAATATCCATATTCGAAGCACATCAACAATTAGATATTACATTATATTATTCAATGATAATACAACATTTTCTTCAACCATTTGTTTTTATTTTGCTGCGAAAGTTTGAAGTACTTTGTTTAAGTATAGGGTGTCTTTTTGACTAACTTTTTAGTATAGGTTGTTGGTTGATGAATATGACATTTTCAGTAGAAAAAGAACAATACTCGAGGGATGAAGCATGATAATAGAGATCATTAAAAAAACATTTTTCAAACCTCCTCTTTTTCTATCTAGTTTCTCAGCACTCGCCTCCCATCTTCAGTGGCCAACATCCTCCATTTCCAGTCACCCCCTCTAGTTCTTCGTATTCGCGCAACCTCTCTTCCCCTTAGCCTCCTCTTGTTCCTTTCTCCTCTTTGCTAGGAAACTCTGTATTTTTATAGTGTTTTCCTGTTGATATAATCTGTATTTACAATCATATGTAGCTCTCTCGATATCTAGCGAGGTTTGTGTGCTTGAGGAGCCTTTAAGTCCTTCAATTCCACCATTGTGTTTCCACAAGGCTCAGATCTGGTCTCATATCTATGCCGCATGATTCTGCCGGAAAGGTCAGTGTGAGGTTCGCTGCCTCTACTCTTCCTCCTCGGCTTCGTCTTGCTCTTGTCAATTCTCTCTAGATTTGTTTTCAAGGTTATCCTAGAGATTCTCTCTTCTCAGAGAAACAACGGTCTTGAGGCCCACCACTGAGGACCTCTCGCTTTAGATCATTAGTCCATGTGTCCATGGCGTCTCTCCAGTAGTAGTAAGACATCTCCCTCTCGCATGTTTTTCGGGGTTTTGAGGATTTGACTTCGACCTCCAATCGGAGCGTTTATCAGAGAAGTTTCTGATATACTCATGAGTCACCATGTTTTGAGGATATTTGTTTCCTCTTGTGCTCATCTTCTTCAGAAGAATTCTCCCAAGGGTAAGTTTTTTGACCTCCTTTCGATGCTTGTATTGATTCTCTGAGACATGTCTGTGGAAGTATGGCTGGTATAGGAGCAATTAGCTTCCACCTATGTGACAGTAAGAGCTCTCATGTGTTTTATCGTATGTATGGATATCGTTTGTGAGTGAGCTTCATGCACTTGGGAGTCTCTGGATTTATTGTGAAAAGGTATTTTTAGATTTCTTTTTAATATATCTTAAAATCACTATTTTTTGTAAATGTTTTTGAAAAATCATAGTATATAAGTAAAATATAATTTCTAAATTTATTTTTTATTGTAATTGTATGATAATAGTAAAATAAAGATTATGTAAACATAAATAAATAATTTCAATAATGTAAATTAAAAACTATTTTTAGTCAATTAAACATATATCAGTTAATGTTACTTAATTATTTTATATTGTTTAAAATTATTTTTTAAAAGAACTGTATTTTTAATATCAAGATTATCTTTGTAAGCTTTTTTATGAAATCATGTTATATACAAATATATATATATTTTTCTTTTTATCTAAGAAAAGATACACTTTGAATGTCCACCAGCTCTACAAGCATGGTGTTTATCAGCAACACCAACAAGTCATGACATTTCCTCTCCCGAGCATCTATGCTAATATGGATTATCTCTTTTAGAGGAACAACAACATTGTTGAACCAGAATCAAACATGTACCCTTATTCATGGATAATTTGGTACATCTGAAAGACCATAAATGATAAACTCTATAGGGGAATAGACAGAGATCCTTTGGAGTTAGTCTGTTATGCTGAAAGTGAGTGTCAAGCATGGTTCAAGGCAAATGAGAGTGAATCACAAAACCCTCAGAATAATAGTGCAGAAGAGGCCCAAGTCTTAAGCTTGCGGAATATTTGTATGATACATAGATCATGGACGCCAACCGCTCAGTTTAGTGGAAGTGGATGGGCCTGGATGGACGGATTGGGAAGGCCTGAAATTATGGGCACACGGAATTGCATCCGCAGAGAACCAGCCTTGCATTCTGAGTTGGATGCGCTAGTTTGGACGATGGAGAATATGTTACCACATTCGACATGTCAGAGCTTTGGAACGGATTGCAAGGATTTGATCGTCATGATCAAGGACCCTCAGAAATGGCTTGGATTCGCAACGGAGCTGGAGAAGATAGAGACACTGAAGACTTGCTTCCCGGATGTCAAGATCTCCTATGTTCCGAGGGCAAAAAACCAAGTTTTAGACTCACTAGCTAGGACTGCTTGATCTTTTCATAGGGAACTTTACTTTATTAGTTGTTCTATTCCGGACTGGTTACCTAGGTCACCTCTAGTTTGAGTAATAAAACAGCTTTTCGACGGAAAAAATCTAAAAAAAAGATACATATAAAAAATATTTTTATCACTTTGAAAGTATATTTTATGTTGTTAAAAAATATGTTGTTAAGGGAATATTAATATTTTGTGAACTTTCCTTTTTAATGAAATCATATTTTATATATATATATATATATATATATATTTTTTATATATTTCATTTTTAAATTCAGTTTTAAACTTTATAAATATTTCCTTTTTATTATATATTTTTATTTGTAAGAAAATAAAAATTAAGCTATAATATAGGTTAGTAACTATGGATTGTAAAATATGTTGACCAAAAAATATCTTGTTATCAACATGCATACATAGTTGATATGGACAATTTTTCAAACTATAATATAGATTAGTAACTATGGATTGTGAATATGTTGACGAAAAAATATCTTGTTAACAACATGCATACATAGTTGATATATCAACACAAGAAACCACATATGAATGAGGTATACTCTCTCTATAGGCCCTTTGACTTTTAATATCCTATCACTACAAGAAAGCAGCGATATTTCAACGACAAATATCGTCGGAATATAATTATTCCTACGAAATTCCGACGAAATAAGTCGTCGGAAAAATCTCGTCGGAAAAACATAATTCATCGGAATTCCATCAGGCACTCCGAGAGAATACTGAGAACGGAATATTTTGAGAAATTACCGAGGAAATATTTCGTAGAAAACTTTCCTCAGAATTTCTTCGGAAAATTCAGATGGAAGTTTCCTCGGAATATTCCGAGAAAAGGGGTTCCTCGGAATATTTCGAGGACATCACTCCGTCGGAAATTTCCGAGGGATTCCGAGGAATGTGTTCCCTCGGAATTTTCCGAGGAATGTGTTCCCTCGGAAGTTTCTGAGGAAATTTCCTCGGAAACTTTCGAGGGACACCTTTCCTCGGAAACTTCCGAAGGAACACATTCCTCGGAATATCCGAAAATTTAATTTTGAAAAATAACTATTTTTGAATATATTTTGTATTTTGAATTTAATTTTTAAAAATAAAATTAAATCTGAAATAGAAAACATATTATTATAATATTAAAAGTTTTACAAAATAAAAGAAAAAACATTAAAAAAATTATTAAAAAAACACAAACTAAAACTCGTGCGGGAACAACCGTCTCATCATTTTCATCATTTGTGCATTCACCCTCTTCGCTGGTTCCACTTTAGCTTGTTGCGCGGCCATCTGAGCAAGAATGGTGTTGTTCTGGGTCTCCAATGCTGATATGCGGTCATCCTTGTTCTGTAGCTACTCCATAAGTGTCGGATCAGCAAAAGGCGCTGATGAAGAAGAAGCAACCGACGGACATCGACGACCCAAACCGACCAAACACCATTTTCTCTTTGGAACCACCTGGTAAAGAAAACATAATGATTTTAGTAGCAATAAAGAAAAAGAAATGAAAATATATTAAAAATAAAAATGAAGATATTACCTATTCAACGAGTTCGTTTATTTGACCTCGAGACAGGATGGTGGAAGCAGCAATAGTGTCGTCCTCATCAGAGAGAAGCTGAGATAGGCGGAACTCTTCTTCATCTTTAAGGCTTTGGACCAGATCGATCACTTCCCTCACAAGACCATCAGAAATCTCGCCGGTCTTTTTGTTGGTATACGCCATCCTCATTAGGGCGAGATCATCAACCGGCTCACCATCATTTTTTCCGCCTAAAAATGTAAGAAATGCATTAAAAATTGAAATAAAAATGTTTAAAGAATTAAAATAAAAAATAGATTTAACTTACCATTCGATCTCCAAGAGTGTAAATACTCTGGGCACCCAAGTTGTGCTTGTACATGCCCTTCCTGCGACGCTCGCTCTTGCGGTTGCCAGAGTTTGGTCACCGATCGGTCTTGCGTCTCGTCCTTCTCCCAGTGTTGTATCAACTCCGCCCACACCATCTCGTTAATCGATTTCGGTGTCTTTCCTTTGTTCCACTTCTACTTCCACTCATAGATTTGCTTCCCATAATTATCTATGACTTTATGGTTGAAGTGGTGACGGATGAAGTTTGTCTGATCAGAATTCCAGTTGAATTCTTGCTGAAAAAAATACATAATTAGTAAAAAAAATATTTTAAAGATTAAAAATATAAGTTAAAAAAATTAAAAATTACCGCAAACTGACGGAACCACATTTCTTGTTCCTCAGGAGGGAAGCTAGTAAAGGTAGGATATCCCTTCTTGAGGGTCGAGTACATCATCCAGTTGATGAATGTGCTGATGCCGCAGCAGATGATCTTTCCAGTATGGTAGATCCCATAAAATACTTTTTTATGCCAATTATGTAGTTCTCCAACAGCATCTACTGGATAATGCACATGTCCACCAACGTCTGGCGTCCTTTCTGCACCAAAATCTCTTAACTGTGTCAACAAATCTGCCCCATAAATTTTCGGAGGTAGACTGTCAAACACTTATTTGTTCTTCGTAAAGAAAGTCGTACTCCTACGATATGAATGATTAGGTGGTGGGAATCTCATGTGACAATCAAACCAACACGTTTTCCTTTCGTATTTTAGTTGGAAAGCATATGTGCTATCTTGACAATATGGACATGATAACCTTCCATGCGTTGTCCATCCAGATAACATATCATATGCTGGAAAATCACTTATTGTCCACATAAGTACTACCCGCATTTGAAAGTTTTCTTTACACGAAACATCGTATGTTTCAGCACCTTGAGTCCAGGGTTGTTGCAACTCATATATTAGTGGTTGAAGAAACACATCAAGTGATGGGGAGAATGGGGAGAAACAAAAACTCTTGGCGCAAGCACAAGTTTGGCGGTAAGTTGTATGGTGTGAGAATGACTGGCCATAGAGAATATTGTCTTCCATGCTTGCCAAATGGGCTGAAACTATCGGTACATAATCCAAGGTAGACATTTCTTCTCTCATACGCGAATTCTGGATATGTTGATTGGAAATGCTTCCAAACTTTTGCATCTGAAGGATGTCTAATCTCACCTTCTGTTGAATGCTCTGCATGCCATCTCATTGGTTGGGCTGTGCGTTCAGACTGATACAACCTCTTCAACCTTTCTGTCAAAGGCAAATACCACATCCTTTTGTATGGCACTGAACTCTTCCATTCGTATCTCTATAACGAGCCTTCCCACAAAATTTGCACTGAAGCCGGTTCTCATCCGCCCTCCAATATATCATGCAGTTATCGATGCATACATCTATTACCTGATACGATAAACCAAGACCAGCTACGAGTTTCTGAATCTCGTAGTATGATTTGTATGAACCCGGAGCTAGATTATCTTCTGGTAGAACACCTTTTACAAAATCAACAATCGCATTCACACAATCTTCAGGCAAATTATAATCTGTTTTAAAGCCCATCAGTCTTGTTGCAGATGATAAAGGAGAATGACCATCTCTGCAACCTTCGTACAAAGGTTGTTTGCATGCATCCAACATATCAAAAAAATTTCCTAGCTTCTGCATTGGGTAATTCTTCCCCTCTAAAATGACCATGTCCACCTGCTTAGTACCTACACCATAATCTACATCCGTTCTAATGTGTTCTTCTAACCTATCTGCAGTTTGAGGTTCGCTAGTACTATCATATTCATAATCAGTTTCTCCATGATGATACTAAATTTTGTAACTACGTGTAAACCCATTCAAATATAGACGTGTCCAAACATCCCACTCTTTTATAACCTTTTTATTTTTACAAGTAGAGCAAAAAAATCTTAACATACCCGTTTTTGCTTCTGGTTGTCGATGAACTAGCCCCATGAATTCGGCTATACCTTCTTGATATTCATTCGTAAGCAATCTCGTGTTAGGATCCATATGAGGTCGATCCATCCAAGAACGATAATAATTTGAAGAAGACATGGTTTTTTGAATATATTTCATGTGTAAGTGAGTGAGAGGATGAAAATATTGAGTGAATGAAGAGGGTGATGTGTGCTTGTATTTATAGATGAAATGATGCCGACATTTCCGACGGAATTCCGACGAATCCTCAGAATTCCGTTGAAATTTTTCAGTACCCACAACGACTCTTTTAACGGATAAGTTATCGTCGAAAAAACCGACGAAATCTGTGTCTTCGAAATTTCTCGGTTTATATCGACGAAATAAAACTATCGACGAAATTCCGAGGAACCATGATTTTTGGGTTTTCTCGGAATTCCGTCGGTATATTCTGAGGAATTAAGTTTTCGTCGGAATTTCCGTCGGAATATACCATGTTTTCTTGTAGTGTATGATTGCGTACGGTAATGAACATGCCATGCATACATAGTTGATATATCAACACAAGAAACCACATGAATGAGGTATACTCTTTCTATAGGCCTTTTGATTTTTAATATCCTATGACTGCGTACGGTAATGAACATGCATTGAAAAACAGAGGATCTTAAATTACGCATCACGATCTTTGTCAGTGTCGTAAAGTGCTGTTGAAAAGGCAGGAGGGCTAAAGACTCAGAGAGCTTTTGTAACTAGTGTCTACGTTGCCCCTAAGAACCACTAGCAGAGATTTCATTTTCATTAGGGCATCATTAGTTTTTGTTTGTACTTTAGCCCTAGTTTCATGAAAACATTTAAAATAATTTTTGTTACGAAAACAACTATTTGATTCCCGGAAATTAATGGGAAGAACCCTCTACGATCCGAGCTTTATATTCAGTCTATCTTATCTTTTTCGCTATTTACACCTTACCTATGCACTGTTTATATATGCATCTATTCAATTCTAATTAGTTCGACGTACCATAGTTAAACATTTCTGCCAGTTCAAGAAAAAAAACCATAGTTAAACATTTCTTGAATGCTACCTGTACCGATATGTATTGCTTTTCAGTAAATCATAACTTGCTTACCACGTATTGTAAAATGCATCATGCAAATTTATATATCTCGCTTCACAGTAAAAGTTTTATGCTATTTACAGCCTGAGATACGAAAATAATAATAGTAGATGTAAAATATTATCAGTTATGTATTATGTGAAGTATTTTAAAATGCATCATGCAAATTTATATATCTCACTTCACAGTAAAAGTTTTATGCTATTTACAGCCTTTACGAAAATAATAATAGTAGATGTAAAATATTATCAGTTATGTATTATTTTATATAACTTCAGTGAACATTTTAGATGACATTTCCATTCATATACTAAGTGAAGTTTGTTACCTTATATTTTATATAAATAGTTTAAAATATACTTCCTCCGTTTCGATTTAATTATCTTTGTAGAGTATAATTTTTATTTCAAAATTAGTGTCGTTTTATGATTTCAGTGCAGAATTTATTAAATTTATATGTTATTATATTTTATATTAGTTAAAATGTAGTTAGGTTTATAGGTAATGATATTTTTGTTTTGAAAATATGTAAAATTAAATGTTTATTAATATGTGTGTAAACCTAAAACGACAACTAAAATTAAACGAATGTAGTAATAGTTAACAGGTAACCATCAATAATTGTTAGTTAAATATTTTTTAAAATTATAAATTTATTTTTATTCGTTTTTCTGCTTCTTTAGTTTAATTGAATTAATATATATGATATGTTTTATGTGTACAATAAATATTATTTAATAAAATTCATGATCAGGCACATATAAGACCTCTCAGTTGTATTGTTGTATTTTATATTTTATAATATAAATTTATAAAATATGTGAATATTGTCAGTACGTGCTTCGAAATTAAAGAAATATTGTTTCCTATTCTAAATAAAAAATGAATGTTATTTACTCCTCTAAATATAGATTAAATAATAATTTCTATTAGATAAGAAATAGAGGTTGGTTAGAAAAAAATGTACTCTTATATAGTTTTTTCTAAGTTAAACATAGATGTTGGTTAAAATGCATTCATAGGAACAAAAAAAAAACAAAGTAAAAGAAATAATGAAAGTTTTTTTTTGTCCACCAGAAAGAATAAAAGTTTAAAATTAATATTAATGTGAAAAGAGTGAGTGAGAGAGATGCAGAAGGAATTTCACTGTCGAAGAAAGAGCACGCTCTTCAATAACGTAAATGCAATGTAAGCAATAAATGAAGTGAATTCATGAGAATTAGTTTATCATCATCAACACACACCTCTTCATCATCATCTATCTTCATTCAAACACACACATCGTACTCCATATGGATGTATCAATGATGAATATGCATATTCATATGGTTTATAAGAGAATATTACATCATACAAATAAAGTACGTCTCTTGTTGTAAACTCCTTATTTTGGATCGGGAAGTACTTTTCACCCTCAGCTGCACCAGTTATATTGGTGGTTGAAACTATTTATTATCGCTCTCTCATTGTCTCTCTTACCGTTTTACTGATTAGGTGGACGAGAAATCTTCAAAAATTATTTAATGCACATGACGTTGAGACATTCCCAACCTCCTGATTTATAAACTTTAATATAATTTTCATAATAGTATAATTGTGAGGGTCCTTACCTGCATAATTGATTAACAAGAAATCCCCTTATAAAATAGATATACACTAACAAAGTAACACAACTGATTTTTTTCTGCATCTAATTCACACAAAACTAAATGGTTCAACACTGGCTAAGCAAAAAATAAAAATAAAGTACTTTTCATGAAAATATTAAATTTGAAAAATCAATTACTTGAAAATCGATATTTTATGAATTTACGAAAAGGGTTCATCAGTTACGTATAAGTTGTGATGATTTATTGTATACTAAGGCATGCCATTTTTTCTAAGCAGGAATAAAATAAAAGAAGATTGAAAGAAAAAGCAAAGTGTTAGTTTCCTAGAAAGTTAGAGAAAAGTGATCATTGTCTTCGACTGAGGTAAAGATGTAAAATGTGAGGAGAGATATTTATTTTCTTTTCATTAATGATTAGTTTGATTGGAAAGGGTTCGCTAATCAAGGAAAATTAATAAAATAGCAACCTATATTTTACTGGGTGAATAAAGTTTATAAAACGACTCTTTTTCCCACGTTAACATTATTTTTTGGTATTTTTGTTTTCGAATACAAAAAACATTTTTTTCTTGGATTTCTTCTTTGTCCATGTCCTTCAAATCAATAACATTTACTTTTAAAAATCAGGGGTCGTTATATGGAATGATAAAATGGTCAAGATCAATTCAAGAGAAGACAGATCAATACTTTGTGATGGGATAATATCAAAAGGTGTTTTGTATGTTGCATGCACAAACACACATCCCTTTTATCCAAATCAACAACACCATATCAAAAGCTGTCTCTTTTGCTTTCCTTTTCTTACGGGTAATCATATTGCCATCCTCTCTTCTTTCTCTCCCCTATCAAACCCAACATATAATAACACCTTCTAATTTGTTTTGTTTTTAAATTATAAAACACGAGTTCTCGCTTTCAAAGGCAGATTATGTACTTATTAAGTTCATAAGCAGGCTGATCTTGTCTAAATTTCCATGTCATAAGATGAGTATGATATTGATTCTGAGAGTTCTAATTAGTACTTTTACATATACATATCAACGATTTTTTAGTTGCATTGATACAAAAGGTTGCTAGAAATTAGGAAAGTCCGGGACTGGTATAGTATGATTATGTTAAAAAAATGAGAGTAAAGATTTGAGATTTGAGATTTGGGCATCTTCAACAAGGAACCTCATTTTGAAGGCCAATGAATCCTCAAAATGAGGGTTTAAGAGTGGGTTACTCTAACAAGGAACTTCCAATTTATCTTCAAAATTTTATGTAATTTACATTTTAGTCCTCAATTTTAATATAAATAGTCATTAAACTTTATACAGATAATATTACATACAGATTCAAAAGTCGCGAAATATAGTTGTTTTCGTTTTGATGTTGCACACAATCAGTCACAAGTTACAATGATAGATTGCGCTCAGAAAAATAGTGATCAAACAGTGAGAAGAGATTGTATCGTGCGACATAGTTACGAGGAGTTACATCGACATGTAAACGCGCAACATCCGATTGTGGTTGAGTCTTTGGTCGCAGAGCACGATCGCAGCACAAACACGACAGAACACGTCGCGCAACACATAAAGGCACAGAACATGATTATGTAGTCGCGAGAGTCACATATCGCGCAACATATAATGACTGGAACGATGAGCGGATATCAACTCTTTTCTATTGAAAGTATAAAGTGCTTACATTCATCTAGACATTCAAAACTATGTATCATTTGCTGTATGAGTTTAAAAAGGATTGCCGCGCATCGACCATGGATTTTCAATAATTTTTCATAAATAAATAAACAAGAAAGAAAATAGAAAACTGAGAAGAAGAAACGTGAGAAGAAATGAGCCTGCTATAACCATAAGGGCTCATGATAAAATTAAAGAGACAGAATGCACATATTGACTGTTTAATGGTTTTTAAAAAATAAAAAATAAATAAAATTTTATAATAAGATTATTTCTTTACTTATTAGTTTTATATGGATCGTAATTCCTAATCCTAACCCGGTGTTCTTTCACTATACCGCTCTGTTTTCTTCATTTCAATTGTTCAACATGTAGTTTTATTACTTTTTGTTATAGTGTGCAACTTGAAATTTTTTATGTAATCAATTTATAAAGAAATTCCTCGAACAATTATTTTTTGGTAATTTATTATTTTATGTAAGTCATTGGTTTTGTCATCAGCATATTTCATCTTTTGCGCTCATATAATCTTATCAACAATTATTACCGGTCAAGTCAATTATCGACTATCATACAGTAGAATGGAATTCTTTAGTCACATCAAGGAAGGTAAAGTTCATAGTGACCAGTTCACACTTAAACAACAAAAATAAAATTGTAACGTATAAATTGTAATATACATTACACAATTTTCAGAAACTAACAAATACGATCAAAAACATTCAAAAGGAAAAGAATGTGGAAGATGTTTGAATGGGATTTTAAAAAAAAAAGAAAAGAAAAAGGACTTAATGTTACATATTCATTTTAAATATGGAATAAATTTAATCTTCGGAAACATAAGTATATAATAATATAATAAAACTTAGGAGGTTCTACCAGGACGTGGTCTTCCTCTTCTCTGGCTTGATGACCATTCTCTAGAGTCATAATGTTCATTGCTTCTCTCAGGATTATAGTAACCTCTCGTCTCGTAATAATTGTTGCCTCCTCCTCTACGTCCATATCCTCCTCTTCTGTTAGTACCATTGTGGTTGCTGCTTGATCCTGTGGACCTTGCAGCAGAATCAGACCGGTTCAGGTCCAATGGCAGTGGCTCAATCCCTTGCAAATCAGGTTCTGGAGTGAACCAAACCGGGCGTTTAGACTCATCCATTTTCCTAAACGTGATTGATATCCTGTCAACACAACAGAAAAAAAACTTAAATGAGAAGTGGTTATTAGTGTGTAATAAATGGATGCAAACCAGTATATAACCTTTTTGTGGGAACTGCAGGTACACAGTGTTTAGCTACATCAGCTCCATTTCCATTTAACACCAGAACTGATCTGAAAAATGTCACATAAAAGCCGATTATTTGACACGAATAGTGGTGAAAGTTTAAGCCAAAGAGCTTACTTACCCTACAGGAAGCGGTAATGAGAATAAACCGGAGAAATCACCAGGACCTTCTATTTTGAGGTTTGAGCCAAAGAGGATGTTGCATTCACTGAGGAAAGAGATGGTGCAGAAGGGACGGAGAAAGTCGTGGTTGTCGATGTGAGGAGGTATACAGTCACCTTCATCGTAGATGTTGACGATGCAGCTATCGGGCACACAAGTTGGAGGCAGGACATGCCATGCAATCAACCTTCTAATGATCACTTTGAAAAGAGAAGGTAATGGATCAACTTCTTCCCGTTGAAGGATACCCGGTGGGTTTCCAGCTCTATCCTATCAACATAACAAAGAAGGCAACAAACTCTTCTTAACTCCTCTTTGTTAGAATGAAAAATAAATGGCAGAGAGTGAGTAACTTACTGTAGCGTAGTTGTAACAACAGCCGAATTGAATAGTCACACGTCCTTTGCCTCTCATCCACTTTTGAGGAGCAGTAAACGTACGTTCTACAAAGAGAGATAGACAAGATTCAGATTCAAAACAGGTTAACTCAGATAAAGAAAAGTATGCAGATTTGAAACAAGAAGCTACCTCTAAGTTCTCCTTTACGTCCTTTTTCTTGAAGTTCATACACTTTATCAACAATCCTTTTCTGCTCCACAGCGCTGAAAACACCAGTGTGCAACTCAAGCCCATCAACTACGTTAACAAATTTTCCCTTAACTCTCTCTAGGCAAGTGAAATCTTTCTTTCTCTTCACATTCTTCAGCCTGAGATCCTCTCTCTGCTCTCTTGATAACTTAGGCTTCTCTGGAGTCTTCATCGGACTCGCATCAAAAGCTTTCCTACTCTCGTCGCCTTCGTCCTCCTCCTCGTCAAACTCATCTTCTTGACTCATATCAGCCCAAGACATTCTAGGGCTTGCTGTATCAGCAGCAGAAGCAGCTTGTCGAGATGGCAGAACACTACCAAGAACTTCAGACAAGGTTCCAAACGAAATCTCAGTCTCTTTCTTACTGGTTCCTTCTGATTCCAAACCAGCTTTGTTATTACCATCTCCATCAACTTTACTACAGTGTTCTACACAAAGGTAACACAAAATTCCCTTAAGCAAATCGTTGTATAAACCCTAAAAGCTGATAACTTTTGAAGGTAAACAGTCAACTGATTCCTAACAACAGATCTACGCTACTCTCTCGTCTCCCTATTCGTTCCAATTATCAAAACCCTAATGTTCCAAATGAAATTTCAGACAATTATCAACAGATCCCAAGAACTTCAGACAAGGTTCCAAATGAAATTTCAATCTTTTTCTTACTGGTTCCTTCTGATTCTAAACCAGCTTTGTTATTGCTTCTCCATCAACTTTACTACACAAACGTTAGATAAACCCTAACTTTTTGAAGGTAGACAGATCTACGCTACTCTATTTGTTCAAATTATCAAAACCCTAATTTTCAATTAGAGACTTTCGAGCTTTACCTGGGTCAAGAGAGCGGATTCGATCGGAGAGAACGTTGACGCAGTCTTTGCAGAGATCTCTAGATAAGAAAGGAAGGCAATTCGTCAAGAACTCCGACGCAATCTTGAGTTCTGACGGCTGGAACTTCCGGAGGAAAGGATCGTCTTCCATTGCTCTTCACTCGATTTACGAATCGAATCGTCTTCTTCCTTTGTCAGTGTGATTGCATAGCTTTTAAGGCACAGTTGTCACTCAAAAGACCAATGAAGGGTATTTCGGTAATTTTACCGCCGCCGTATAAAGCTTATGGGCCGTTTTGATAACGTCTTTATGGGCTAATTAATTTCTATAAAGCCCATTAGTTTTGGGTTGCTACGTGTCGAGGAGTAAGTGGGTCAAGGTAGCTCAATGGTTGAAGATAAAAGAGCTTATCTTCTACACATCTTCAGATTTTTTGAGCTAGATAAAAATGAAAACTCTTCACTTCTTAGCTCCCAGTTCAGCTAAACCAACCATCATCAACCCGAAGCAACAATCTTACATAGCAATAGCACAAACCCAGTTCGTGTCCCGTCGTCAAGAAAGACGGTCTCTAACGATAAACTGCTCAAACAGTGGCAACAACAATGGTGGTGAAGAGAAGATATCTCAGCCGTTGGATGGAGTGGAGATAAGGTTCAAACGAGGGTCAAGAAGGAAGATGAGGGAAGAAGGTTCAGGTGAAGGGCAAACCGGGAAGAAAGCTGAGAAGAATGTTCAGAAGCCATGGGAAGAGATGACTTTGAATGAGAAAGCGTTGGAGCTTTATGTGGGAGAGAAAGGTTTGTTGTTTTGGCTGAACAAGTTGGCTTATGCTTCAATCTACATTGTGATTGGAGGTTGGATTCTTTTCCGGTTTGTTGGACCGGCTTTGAATCTTTATCAGCTTGATACACCTCCTCTTGATCCTAAAAACATCTTGAAGGGCAGCTAAACAAAGCTTTTAGCTTTTTGAAGGCTTTATATTTATGTAATGTGTACCCCAAATCAGATCAATCAAACAGGTTTGAGATACTGTGTTTTTTGTATGACAGTAAAGAACAGTCTTCTTGATTCTTTAAGTTTGTGCTGGAGTTATGGTCTGCTCAATGATATCTCGTTTAGTCTTGCACCTGAAATGAAAACCAAAACAAATCTACTTTGACTTTTGTTTACCTTACAAGCTCAATGCAACGAGAGTTGAAACTCACCTGTTGCACTCTGATCGGGATGCATAATTGTGATTCTTGCAATTTGTGCACATCCAGTCTCCATCGCGCCATTGTTTTGCTCTACTTAGTCAGTCACAAATGGAGAGTTAGGAATGTTGGAACAGTTCTAGCGTTTAGGAAATGAAAAGAACAGCAACGGAGACTTACCCCTTTCCAAGTAAAGCAGGTGTTATTTGTTGCTGTAGAAACGGGAGAGGGAGTTGCCAGTTTGAGATACTGCCTGAGCTTATACCAGGAAAAGATGCATATAACGATGACTGTGGCTGCATGCTTGTCTACACGTAAAAAAAACATAGCTAAGAACTATGCAACTAGAATGTTTCTTGAATGTGCTTAATCAACTTTATGCAGGCTAAGTAATGCTTACATATCCTTGATTCAATCTTTTGCTATCCCATTCATGAGCCAAAACTTCTGATGCTAATCTCTTCGTTCCAAGTGCTGCACCCCAAAAAAAAAACTTTGCCAGAATGTAACGACCACCACCATGTTATGTACCATAGCACAGCAATGACATGTGTTCGAAAACTACACAAAAAGCCATACCTAGTGGAGCAGTTTCATTGCACTTCTTGCACTGCAAAGACATACATAAGAGAAATGAGTAAACGGTAAACAACAAGCTAAGATGTTCAAGAAGAAGGTTCCCTAAACCCACTTCTCCTCACCTGAATACGAGAGGAATAGTTGTGAAACCCACATCTGCAGATCCAGTCACCGGTCCTCCACTCTTTAAGAGCCGAAGCTTGACTAGCAGGGTTAGAGAACGCAAGCAAGGAACCAGATTGGTCAACTGGATCAGGTCCACGGGTGAAGTAACTGAGATGGGTCTGAAGAGAAGCTGCTCCAGGGATAGCAAGTGCTGACAAAGCTGCTACTTCCTTTGGCTGTCCGCACTTCTTGCACTTTTCTCGTGATGCATAATTGTTGTTAGTGCAACCTATTGCCACACCACACCACACACACCCAAACGCAAGAAGAAGATACGCACGCACGCACACCACACCACACCAGCAAGTTCCATATACACATAATACACAAAAAACAGCTCAACCTAAGACCTAACCCACAAATCTAATCTAATCAATGTGAAAAGGGTATTTGATAAAGGTCAAAGCTTTGAACTCAGAACTACGATTCAGCAACATTTACAATCTGTGTTTTGAGCAATCGAACAATTGAATTGAGAACGAACCAGTGCAGATCCAATCACCGATACGAGGAAGCCACTTAGAGTTCTGAGAGGAATTGGTATCCATGAAAAGACGAGGCTGCTTGCATCTGTTGCAGAATGATCGAAACGCGTAGTTCCTGTTACTGCAACCTAAACACTCCCAGTCCCCTTCTCTTCCATCCCCCATTTCTCCTGAACTCTTCTTCTCCTCTCCGAAACTTGAGTCTCCGGCGACGAATCTCCGGGCGTTCAGAGACTGGAAGGAAGAATTTACGAAGTAGGAATATAAATGGGTCAACGTTTTATTCTAAAACTAACTCGGC